>JAUZST010061735.1:0-23075 GCA_034779995.1 Parotocinclus haroldoi
CTTGGCAGAGGTGGGATTTGAACCCTGGACCTTCTGGTCCAGAGTCCAGTACCTTAACTGCTAGGCTACCACAGTCCCATATACAGACTCACTGTATATGCACAGAGATGAATCATAGTTATACTCCAAGCAGTAGAAAGCAACAATGATATACTTCACAAATTATAAATATGGCAACAGATGATGCATATATCCAGGTTATTTGCATAGATTTAGTCAATCCCTTTCAATACCTGGGTATTAGTTAAAGGTGTTGGTATAATGACAACATTATAAACCACCTACATGACATCCACAAAAACGTGTTGACATGGCATGAAAAAATTATTGATAGTTCAATGTGATTTTACTGTATATGTGTTAGAAAAAGATCCTTAGTTATTACTCAGTCCAGTGTTTTCTGAGGTAATTATCTGACCAATTGCTTCTAGTGGAATTGAGCTATAAGCCAGGCTATTTGAACTGAGATTACAAGTGTTTGCACAAGGAACTAAAGCATGAGAGCTGCGAGTTCCCAGGAGTAGGAATGAGAAACACCATGATAAACAAACACTTATCAAGGTTCATACAGGAGCAAAATTGTATAAACAACAGAAAAAATGCATAAGAAGAATTTGTAATAATCGTGGTAGGTGGTTAGAGTAAGTATTCCATGAAATAAGTAATGAAATGTAATTGCAATGCAAATAAAATAGATTTTATTTGGAATTCCATGTAGCTGCATTAACTGCATTCGAATGATTCTGGTTAAAGTTAAAGAAACTGAAGTCACATTGAACAAAAATGTAGTGGAAGACTAAAAACTGATGGAAACAATCTAGAGGAATCATGTTGATGAAATCCTTAACATATATATTACAGGATATGTTTTATCAATGCAAGGGGAGACGAAACCAAATAATTCAATTTCTACTTGTAAAATCTATAAATTAACGTGGAGCGGTCTGGGTCCTTTCTCTGTGGAGTCTGCATGTCCTCCCCGTGTCTGCATGGGTTTACTCCGGGTACTCCGGTTTCTTCCAAATGACATGCATGTTAAGTTAAGTTATCTCTAAGGTGGCCCTTAGTGTGACTGTGTGAATAACTGTATGGGTTCCCTACAATGGATTGGCACACCGGAGTTGCCAGGTCGGATGCAACTGATCATGCACTGATGTAATGTAATTTTACAATGTCACAAACTTGTCGATAAGTAGAAATACTTTTGAGTAACAGAAATGTAGCCACTGATTATCTGAGCAATGTGTACTTGAGAATTCAGTATTGAAAGGAACTCAACAGATGATATCCTTCACTGTCAAAACTATGGATAGGAACAATTTCCAAATGCAATTCATTTTTAAATGTAATGGTCCTATTCCTGAAGATATGCTTTGTAATCAATTGATCTTTGTTCATGTACTTTGTACATTTCTCCTATGTGTTCGCTCTGTAGCTGCACAGGTACAGCAATCCACCATAATGGAGAAAAAAAATCCTTTAAAAAAGCTACTGTACCTCTACTTGTGACTGCCTCTCTGTAACTCTGCTCCAGATATAGAAAGTGTAAAGGTGAGAGAGTCATAAGCCATTCTAGAAAGAGTAAGACAGAGATACAGGGGTAGAGGGTCATCAGTTGCTTCTGCTCTGCCAGACACAGTCAATAGACACAGAGCATCTGAATAGGCCTCATTATCACTTAGCACTTACAACCAGACCAGATGTCACGCCAAACCTATTTTCATACAAATGCGGCTAATTAATTCGCACAAAAAAATCTGCCATTCCCTTCAGGAGGTGGTTGAGAAGACAGCACGGCGAGTCATATTTCCATTTGCATTACTTCTTTAAAAAGAACAGAGCATTCATAATCTGGTTTATCAGGATTATATAGAAAAGGGAAAAATCAGCATTACAATGACCAGTAGTCACAGATCTGTTCTGGGCTCATAAAATATGAAAGGCTGAGCAGGTCCAACACAGAGACTATAGACAGTGCTCATTCTGAATTGCCTCCAAGACTTAATCATCTGTAAAGAGAAATGATTTCCCATTATATTTATGGTTAAGACTTCCAGCTGTCTGTTTACATGTGTGAAAAAATGAATGTAGAACTTTGCATGTGCTGTACGTAAAACAAACTGGGAGCCGTATGCTCCCATCTGGACACCAATCGCACAGGAGCGTAAGGGGTAATTACTTGCTGATCATTGGTGACGTTGCTATTTTAGCAGTCTCATGCAGTTTTCCCATGGAGTGTGTAAATTGGGTTCTGAGGCTTTCCTTCACTCACTCCTGCTGCTCCCGTTCCATCTCCCAGAATCGCCAGTGCTTACTGCAGCCCCGCCAAACAGGCCGAATCGATTTAGAAAATAATGAAGTTCATTTGCAGTAATACCATGAGGCCTTGGCCTGACACATTCAGCTTATTTTCCAAATGTTACTGGCAGGAGGAAGATTCAAACACCCAGAGGACCCACTCAACACTTACCCTTACTTACAGCTACTGGTCTCGTTGCTTGCTCTTTCTTTGTTTCAGCTTTATTTCAAGCTCAGTTTTAAACTATATCGAATTTAAAACTTTAAAATCATCAGCAGTATATGTTCTGTTAATAAAACTAATAACACTGTTTTCACAATTGAATTAAATCCTTAAAAAGTAAACAGACTTGAATTTTTGTTTGGCTTCATTAAATGTATAACTAACTAACTAAAATAGCATATTTGTCAATAGGTCATTTAAAATCTGTTCTCCAGCACTCTCATAGCTATAGCTGCATATTCGCATGGCTAATCACTAATTTTTAAAAGCTAGAAACAAGTGGGATTTTAGTGTTCAGTTAATAGTATGAGGGTTTCTGCTCATATTTCCAAACTGACTCAGTCAAGCAGGTACCTCGTTTACAACACTTGGAGAATTCAACCCTTTCTTTTCAGGAAAGCCACCAAGGTGCTTGTCCAGTCTCTTGTTGTGTAAAAAACTCTAATAATCAGGACCACCATAGATCACTTACTATTTGGGTGGTGGATCATTCTTAGCACTGCAGTGCTGCTGATGTGGTGGTGTGTTATGCTGTGTTGAGTTTTTTTTTTTACAACTGGATCAGGCAGAGCAGTGCTGCTGAAGTTTTAAAAACACTTTTTACTAATTTTCCACATTATTAGAGATACAGCTGGTACATGTAAAGTCAGAGGCAGTAGTTCATCTGTTATTTTACAGTTTGTGTTAGTCATTATCTAATCCTTCATCAGTGCTCACAGCATGCTTGTAGCTGAGCTTTTTTGACTGGTGACTTATTTTCAGTCCACCATTGACACTGAGGAGGTTTAAAACTCCAGCAGCACTTTAGTGTCTGATCCACTCTCATCAGAACAACACACAACACACCTCCACAACATATGTGTCTCGGAATGATCCACTACTCGAATACTGCCTGATCTCTGGTGGTCCTGTGGGGTTTTGATCATTAGAGATCAGAGTAAAGGGGACTAACAAACAGATGGACTTCAGTCAGCACTCGTAGAACCACAATGTACAGTTACTATCAAAAGTGAAATAAACAAGCAGAATATAAACTGAAAAATATAGAATGGTAAAGACCTTTGCCCAGTACTGTTTAAGAAAAGAACAGAAAGTCATGAGAAGACAGAATATTTGTGCAGTGTTGATGTAACCTGGCTTCTTTTAAGAATACCCATTCGAGGTGATATGACATTAATGTACAAAGAAATAAATAACTGTACACTGACACACAGACAATGGACTGAAAAAGAGAAAATATCCAGTGAGTTCTCTGCCTTGTACATGCCAAAGGTCAGAGGACTCTGGCCAGACAGTTTAAGCTGATAGAAAGGCAACAGTAACTCAAAATATCACTTGTTACACCCGAGGTAAGCAGAAGAGCATATCCGAATGCACATGTCAAACCTTGAAGCAGATGGCCTATAGCAGCAGAAAACCACAACGGGTGCTGGTCCTGCTTGCTAAGATAAGGCAACTCAGGCAGTAATTTACACAGGGTCACCAAAAATATAAATATTGCCTGGTATGAGTCTCGATCATGCTGCACCATGATTTGGTGTGAACAACATGAACATGGAACTGTCCTGGCTTATATTAAATGCTGCAGGTGGTGGTGTAATGGTGAGGGGGATATTTTCTTGGTACACATTGGGTCCCTTAATACAATTTGAGCAAAGCCTACCTGAGCACTTTCAATAGGGACCAAAATCTCTTAGGAATGTTTACGGGACCTTGTTGAAGATATAAATACAGCAATTTTATTAAATAATAACATGCTTGCTGAGTATATAAAATATGCAATATGTAATAAATACAAGGGAATATTCCTGCTGTGACAAAACCAATACACCCATCATTTTCTCTGCATTAAAAACGGTATATTAAATTCTAAGTTGTATTGCTACACTACTAGCAGAGTTGTTACTATTCTGACAGACTAAAATATATTTTATTTGAGCCGAATAGCAAGTCAGCGAACTACTTTTTTCTCTGCGACCTACTTTTTTCTCTGCACTATATTTAACGGTAATCAAACATTTATTATTTATGAAATAATAAGACTGTTATCATGTTAGCTTAATGCCAATAAAGTAGCTCAAGTGTTAAGCGTTAACACACGGTGATCTCTTTATTTTCAGATCATATCTAAGAAATGCTTTAGAATCCCATGTAAATAAGGGTATTAACTAATTTTATGTTTGTAATGTTACCACATAGCTAGCATGCTGGTAGTTGTTAATAAACTAGCAGGCAGGATCAAGAAATCTTAATGCTTTTTTCAGATATGTGGAGAATACATAAAACGACTATTTACTAAAGCTAATAATGAACGCAAATATTAAAGTTTCTGACAATAATGTATGGGTCAAGTATCACAGGGGCAGTAGAAACATTGTGATGGATTGCCCTTTTTATTCTGTAGGTGAGTCTTATTCTCATATAGTATTGCTTCATAACCATTTCTTTTACAAATAGTGGTCAATGAATCTTAAAATTATTATTATTAGCCATGGAGAATGCAATATGGGGGAAAAATCAATGGGAATCTGAACAGAAGTCATTTTTCTTGAGCACAATAGATACTGGATCCTCAGATGGACTCATAGTTATTTAATAGCTTGTTAGACAGGCAAGGATTATTTTTACTGTTTCCTCTATATGATAAACTTCTCTACAAAACAGCATGGTAAAATGATCCTCTTACAATGTTACATATCAGCCCATATGACCTTGAGCATGACAGCTTTCAGCAAACACAATTGAATTTCCTGTCTTGCCCTTGAAATAACATCTAAATTCTGATCTATATCTAACACAAACTCAAGAAATGTCAATCGACAAACGTATCGACAAATTCCTGCAAAATATTAAGCTTTGTAAGAAAACATTTGCTAACCCTTTGGAACAACTTATATGAACTATTTATAAAATGTGGTCAGATTTTCAAAAAGGGAAAAGCAAAGCACAAAATACCCACCATACATCCGACCTGACATTCAAGTTGCAGGCATCACCTGATGTCCAAACCCAACCATTTTCTACAGCTGGCTCTTACTGCTGAGCCATCAAAGCTGCTAATATATGTCTCATTTTCATAATCACTTTTACAATTGATCCCTGCTGTTCATGGAGTTCTTCCACTCCTATCCCTGTAGAACCCAGGGTGCAGGCTTGTGTGTGCCCTAGATAGGACGTCGGTTAATTTAGGGATCACAGGTCACTGTTGGAGCTCTTTGCGATGATTCTGCAACTTTCCTCCTCTGCCTTGGATACTGCCACGCGTGCCTGCATGTGACTCATAATAGTACACAAATCTGCCTAAAATAATAAAATAAAAAAGCTGTATTTTGCACGTTGATTATTCATTTGCAGTCAGGATTTAACCATGATCCTACAACTTTGTGAGTGTCAGTGTTCCAGTTGGATGTTCCAGGACGTGTTAGCTGGTGGTAGCGGTACAATGGCCACTGAAAAAGCACACATTCTAAGGCTGTTGACCAGGTTCAAATCTAGTTTCAGAGAATCGTCTATAAATGGAAGACAGTCAGCATTTCTGCTACTTTGATTATTGGGAGATCACATCAGAGAACACAGCAACAACACAAAAACCCAAAACC
This sequence comes from Parotocinclus haroldoi, assembly GCA_034779995.1. Taxonomy (NCBI): domain Eukaryota; kingdom Metazoa; phylum Chordata; class Actinopteri; order Siluriformes; family Loricariidae; genus Parotocinclus; species Parotocinclus haroldoi. Next base: position 6,121 of record JAUZST010061735.1, read on the forward strand.
CAACTCCAAACTCCAGTGGGTTGAAGTGCAATGAATGTTAATGGGTGCTCATACTCTTTTGAGTACTCTTCATTAGGTACACCTTGCTAATATAGTCAGCCGTCTTTTTGCCTTCAGAACTTAATTCTTTATAGCATAGATTGACAAAGTGCTAGATACATTCCTTAGAGATTTTTGTCCATGTTGACATGGTAGGATCACACTGTTGGATTGAGATCTGGTGACTGTGTTGGCCATTTGAGTACATGTTCAAGCAACCAGTTTGAGGTGAATTGAGCATTGTGAAATGAGCACAGGTACACATTGGTCATAAAGGGATGGACATGGTCAACAAAAATATTCCATGGTGTTTAAATGGTGCTCAACTGCCAATAAGGGTCCCAAGGTGTGGAGAGAAAATATCCCTCACACCATTACATGACCATCACCAGTCTGAACTGTTAATATGCGGCTGGACTGATCAATGCTTTGATGTTGTTTATGCCAATTATTCTGACCCTACCATCCACATGTGAAAGCAGAAATATAGACTTATCTGACCTGACAATGCTTTCTTCTGTTGTCCTATTGGACATTGGTGTGTCCTGTGCCTGTGCAGATTATAGCCTCAGCTGCCTGTTCTTAGCTAACATGAGTAACAGGTGGTGTGGTCTTCTGCTGCAGTAGCCAATCTGCTTCAAGGTTTAACATATTGATGCTCTTTGAATACCTTGGTTGTAACAAGTGGTTATTTGAGTTACTATTGCCCTTCTAACAGCTGTAATCTGCCTGATCATGCTCATCTGAGCCAATTCATTACCAAGGCATTTTTGCCCCAGGAACTGCCGCTCACTGGATATTTGCTCTTTTTTCAAACATAATAAAGTGGCTGAAGAAAATATGTACTGGCATGAGTAGGAGTTGCTGTGTGTTTATATTATCAACATAATGGAAGGAGACCTAAAAAAGCAGTGTGAAATATTTGTTGTGTAACTGTCTGCAGTAAGTCAGTATGGGTTAAAGGACTCTCTAAGGACCTGATATGATGTCTATCTGATCTCATTAAAGAGTATCACGAAAGGAAAGGGTACAGCTAGCAATGGAAAATGTGTTAAATAACTTAAAGGTTGTCAGTAAAACAACAGTGGTGTCTGCAGAGGAGAAAAACTGATTGTGTGTGAGACCAAGGCAACAGCAGATTTTCAGTACATACTCACAGTGGGATGTGCAAAAAGGCATCTATCATGGCGGTGGGCGCTCCAGACACGATTAACTCCATGGCTCTGGGCAAACACGGCATGCTGAGGAGGCTTTCCTCTCATTACAGACCTCTCCAGTTCCCACCATCCCTCTCTGGCTCACTCACCTCACATACCCTCCCCTTTCCCCAGCAGAGTCAACATTTCCTGCAAAACCTAATGTAGTCCAAGAGCACTGTAGTTTTGCTGCCAAAAAAAAGAGAGAGATGAAAATAAGCCAAAGACCATTAAGTCTCACCTCTGGCTAATTTGCTTAATTTCAGCAAATGATGCCCTTGGCCTCAGAAGTGTCTTTAAACTGCGATGGATCTTATTATTATCTCATGCTGCAGCCCGGGGGCACCTTGCCATGCTGAGCTGTATTAAACCTGTCCTGCTCAAATTATGTGCATCAGTGTGTGGCCCGAGCATCACAGCCCAGCGCAGCATGCCTTACAACAGCACTCCTACCTTTTTATGAAGTTACATAAAAGACGACATGATCCTTCATATTAATATATGTACTGATGATGCAAATTCATTTGGTTTACTGTGTAATTAATGATTCAAGGCCATCTTTTTCATTCTCAAATACAAATAAGAGATTTCTCCTATAACCTCGACTGTTAGTAAAAATAAATTGTATCGTCAAGTATTCTCATAAAACAGCAGTTCTTAAGAGCCTGTAGTATACACAAGTATACAAGAAAATGCAATTATTTTCTAACGATTACAGGTAAAGTAAATATTTCTCTGAAAAGCTGCATTAGAAACACTTTACTATGGATGATATTTACAGAGCTGAATGATGTCCTCACAAGCACTCATGATTTAAACCAGTATCAGCATTTATATAAAGACTACAGAAAGAGTTTATATACTCTTTTATACTGTATATATTTTAAATCAAGAGACTGACTTACACTGAAAGGTCTAACTTGGATTATCATGGCTCAGCAATTAAGGCTCTGGACTACTAATTGGACAGTACCAATGGGAAGCCCAAATCCCAGATCCATCTAGTTGTTAGCACTGAGAGAGGCCCATACCCTTAAACCGTGCAACTCAATTTAATGCAGGCCTGGACTTTTATGTATATTATTTATACTCTGTTACTTAAAATCCAAGTAAATAAATAATCAGTTACCAACTTTAAAAACAGTTTTTGAAACAAACAAATCAATGCTGCGATCTGTCATACTTTAAACAGTGTCACCGGGCATCAAAAAAAGTGCTTTATTCCTATAGATAACGCCTAAATGTTAAACTCTTTTATAAAGAAACAAACCTAAAGTAGGGGAATGGCCAACATGATTTGAATATTACTTCAAACACATACCATGCTTACATTTCTTGTGAGTTGATCAACATCATCCTAAAATTTGTTCAAGAAAAATAGTGCTTTCCTTTATTAACAGAATCCTCTCTAGTGACAGGACTGAAATTCCAAGCATTGGGAGTCCACCAGCGTGATCTGGGATTAGTCAGCCCATGATCCTTTACCTTCCTGACAAACATTGTTAAAAGTACTTTATCAAGACAGAAATGCATTTTAATCGTTCTATACTGAGACAAAAGTGACGTTACAGAAGTATCTACATATTAAAAGTGTCTAAAATGTAATCCATATTTATCACAACAGTACTGTGTGGATGCAATAAAAGTTTGTCATGTTTAACATGTCTGTATCTAAATTGTCCCATTTAATAAGACTAGTCAATTTAACCAGATACAGTTAATTAAAATAATGTCGAAAATATCTAAAAGTAAACTGAATTATCTGAGAAATGTTATATACACTGCCCATATTCTTTACAAAAATGGCACTTGTATAATATAATAACGTATAATAAAGAAACTGAGAAATATGTATGGTAAGAATACCATTGCCAAAACAATATATCTAATGGTGGCCTAAGACATGTATCTAGAATATACCGCTAGCTATGTAACTGCTACTGTAGTTTATCATGCTAAATCACCAGTTAGATACTTTTAATATGGGATTCAATATTTCATTATTAAAATATCCCCTACGTTTTGTGTATGTGCTGTAAACTATTGCACTAAATCAGGGGTTGCTGATAAAATGCCTTGAAACTAGTTGCTGCTTATGTATACTTGACATGCCTGTTTGGTACATTTTGTTGATGTACAGGGCATCTCATAGGTCCAGTATCATACGGTTGTATGTGAGAAATGAAGAATGAATCAAAATAATTTGACTCATATGAAATGGAAGTTAAAGAAAAGCCAGGGATAATTTCATCAGATTGCTCATCCAGACAAAAAGGTCTGTTGGCAAACCTATGCAGTTTTACAGGATTATATATGTACTGTATGTGTTCATGAATTACAGTATAAATAATAAATTGTGAACTACACAAACAGTTAAGAGGCAAGAATTGAATGCAGGATCTACAGCACCACAAAATACAGGATCTGAATTCAAAATATAACCACCTGTTCTTACATATCCACATACATGTTGATGGAACATTGCTCATTTAGAAGTTGAGTTCTGTTCGCATTTACAATGTGGTTGCATTTTGTGTTTATTTTGTTCATTTTTAAGGGGGATTATACATGTCAATAAGCTTTCCTTTAGTGCAGATGCAGAGTGCCCTGGAATAATCAATCAATCTCACTCTCTCTCTTGCTGGCATTCCTCCTACATGCAGTCTATCTCTCTTTCATCCATCTTCTGCCTTTGATCCATTCATTCTTTCCCAGTCCATCAGCAGTAGTGTGTCACTCAGGAGTCATAAAGCTGCATAGTTGGGTCAGTCTTCAGTTGCCTCTCTTTTTCCCACAGCAGAACCTTAGGATGGAGTGCATGTCAATCAAAGAACTGGTGGAACATAGGCTGCTGTCTGCTCATCATGTCGGTACGTGATCCTAGAAGTCAATTGCTTAGAAGTACACAAAGGACAGTGTGGCAGGATGTTGACTGCTAACTGTGTGTTCATTAGGCAATCACTCTGGTCACCAATTCAATAAGAGTAGCCTACAGAATGTACAAATGAACTTCCTGCTGACCTGTACAGCTAACAAATGACAAGCATCCTCTTAATTCAAGTCACAATCAAACCTTGCTCTATATCTTGTATCCTTCAAAATGTAAGAAATGTTTGCCTCTTGAGCCTTAGCATGATGACCACCTGAATTTCATCCATGCTTAGGTAGAGGGCACATGCCAAATCACTTGCAGTATTTGTGTTGTGTATCTTGTGTTCGTCCCTCATGCCATCTTGGAACCATTTCTTTCTCAGGTAAACAACAGACATGTACTGGGCCATCAACGTGATGTAAAATAAATAATTGAACCAGGTGATTCTCTTCCATTGCATTCCCAATTTCAGTTCTGACATTCATGTGCCAATAGTATGTGCTTTAGATTGAGGACAAAAGTTAGCAATCTGACTGGCATGCAGCTACAAAGCCCAATCCTCAGCAGGATGCAATACACTACGTGTTGTGGCTTTGGCCACGGTAGCCCATCTGTTGGTTCGAATCAAGTAGGAACTCTGCCACTGGTTCCTGGTTTGCCCACCTTGGGTTATAATTGGTATGTACTCGCCATTGATTACTGGGAACAATGTACAGACTTTGATTTTTTTAAGCACCTCTGATAGTTATCTGGCTATTTAGATTTAGCCCTTGAGAAAGTTACTCAGTCCTTTACACTTTTTTTTTCACTTATCCAACATGTCAACGATGAGAACTGACTACTGACTTACCATCAAATACACTTTTCTATTAGGTACACCTCCATGTTTTTACACTCGTTGTCCATTTGATCATTTCCACTATCTGCGAATATTTAAAAGAAATGTACTCTGTATTTCTGCAATTACAGGCTGCAGTCCATCAATTTCTCTACACATTTTGTTTTTCATCTCTGCTTCTTAATGGTCACAGGACCACCGTAGATCATGTCCTACAGTATTTTGGTGCTGCATCATCAACTGCAGTGACACAGATGTGGTAGTATTGTTAGTGTGCTCTGTTGGTACAGTTGGACTATTAGATAAAGTATAAAAAGTACAAAAAATATTTATTCTAGACTGTTGAGCAGAAAAACAGAATTTAAATTCCCTAAGGCACTACATTTCCCATAATGCCACACCATCTTTCCAAAAGCTTGAGCTTTTAGTAAGACCTTTATTTTTGCGTGTAGTAATGAACATCTGCAAAGATGTAAAAGAAAGTCAGCCACAGTGCCGGCAAAGTAATTATAGCTCATAGCTGTATGTTTACTTAATGCAATTAATACAAATTGTATTCCATGGCAGTGTAACTCCCAGGTAAGTGTTAAATCACTTCACCTATTTAGTGTTTAACAGCCTTATTTTTAAAATACAGTTGTGCCAAAATGAGCACAGCACTGCAATAACTACCACAAAATAATTCCACACAACCATACATACTACTAAAGGAAATTCAGTGTCTGCATCTAACAAGCAATAGCTACCTATATACTGTATGTAGTTCTTGTTAGATAAAATAAATTCCATTCCAAATCACACCAGCACTGACCAACTTGGCGACCCACCAACATTCTCCCATTTTTATGCTTCAACACTACTACTGTTCTCTCACTCTTCATCATAACATCACCTATGTTTTCCTGTTAGTGTCTTTAACTTTCCTTGCTTCCTTTTCCTTCAAGAGCCTTTAAGAAAACTAAAACCTCTGGCTCATTGTCAGCCTGATGGTAAGACTGTACGTTCAATTAACAAAACATGTTTCTGACTTTCTCTGTATTTTACACAACAGCATCATGCATCAGCTCAGGCTCTTGCTTTAAGGCAATGTCAGTGGATTCATTTGCAAGGACTGGATGTGCATTATGGAAATCAATGCTATAGCACCTAAATGGATATTGATTGCTTATTGCGATCAAATAATGAATACATTTAGATAAAATAGTGCCTTTCACTGGAGAGGATGGAGCCCTGATGGAACAAGTGGTGCAGAATCCAAAGCAGGGATCACTGAAATACTTCCCTATATCTGTATGCCTCAGGGCTTGGTATGCATTTCAATGAATGCCTAAAATGGCTTCTTTTAAACTCAAGCACCAAACAAAATCCTACATTAATTGCGCAGTTTAAGGCCAGAATCTTCAATCAATCCTCAGTGAAATTTGCATTTAACAGATATTGAGCTTTTCCAGTATGGCATATGACATGGCTATTTTATTTCAATCGCATTCAAAGCTCTGACAGCGGTTCAGTGAAAACTATTTTCCAGTCTATTTGTCCTTGCTTTAATGACCCAGTACTGTCTGTCTGAGGGCAGTGGCTCAAACAGAGAATGGCCAGTGTGATTCCTTAAGGATGTTGTTGAATTTTCTGAGCCATGAAAATTTTCTAGTATAGGTAAAGAGCACCCAGTGATTTTCTCCACCATTTGAGTTACCTTCTGGAGCGCTTTCCTGTTTTCCACTGTGCAGCTGGCAAACCATGTACAGAGGCAGTAGTATGAGAGGGTGCTCGCCATGGTGGAGTGGTAAAAACACACAAGGAATCTCTGGTTGTTGTTTTTTTTTCCTGAGGATTCTTTGTAAAGTCTTTGCTGTGCCTTCTTTACCAACTGTGTGGTGTTCTTGTTCCAGTTCAGTTTCTCCTCTGGAGACTCCCAGGAAACTGAAGTCCCTGACCCTTTCCACATAGGTCCCACCAATGTGAATAGGCTGAATGCCCGATTTGTCTTTCCTGAGGTCTATGATTCATTTCTCAGCTTTAGACGTGTTCAGGAGCAGGTTATTTACTCACCGTCTCCCTTCCATCTCATCCCGGTAAGCACCCATAATATTCAAATTAAACTGATTAAATGGGTTCTCTTGCAGATCCAAAACATGCATGCTTCTTTTTTCTGTTGTTATGAATCTGGGTCTTTTTCCCTTATTGTTTACTGATGAATTTTTGCTGCCAGCCAAGCCTCCACAATAAATAAGCGTTGTTTTAGCTATTTCAGGTGTGCAGGGTTAGTTCATTTCAGAGTTGGGAAAGGGTCACTGTTGAACTATATATATATGTATGACTATACTACCTCGTCTGCATTGTCTCTCATTTTTCTCTTGAACAATACTCAATAGATTCTTTATGGGGTTTAGGCCAGGCATGTTTGCTGGCCAATCAACATAGTGATACAGTGGTTAATAAACCAGGCATTGGTACTTTTGGAAGTATGGACAGGTGTCAAGTCCTGCTGGAAAATGAAATTTGCGTCTTGTTTGAAATTTGCAATCTTGTCGGCAGTGGGAAGTATGAAGTACTAATTTCTTGGTAGATGGCTGTGCTAACTTTGGATTTGATTTAGCACAGTGGGCCAACACCATTAGATGACATGGCTCCTCAAACCATCACTGATTGTGTACAGTATTCTATACACAGTATGCAAATAAGTCACCATAGGTTATTATAAGATTAGTGATAAAAGTAAAACATGCCATAACAGTAAAAGAGTCAGAACTGCTGTCCCATACTATACTCGCCAGCAAAGGCTGGACTTCCAGACTCCAGTCAGCTGAGAGGCAGCTCTGTTCACCAACAGAGTAGAGTTCACTTCTGCTATGATAAAATAAAGACAAAATTTAACTCCTCAGTCCGTGATACACTCATGATACTTACTTATAACTCATTTATCTGAGTGTATCAATACAACACCACTAATGCATGTAATACCTTATACAGTGTGGATTTAATGGAGGTTTGGAATGGATTATTCAATTAACATTATTTCTTATAGGAGAAAATGCTTGGTTGTCATTATTTTCAATGCTTGATGAGGTACCATGGTACCGATGTATTACTGTGTTATAACACATCTACAGTTGTTTGTTTTCATTTATCTTAAAACCTTCCTAGACCACTTTGAATCTATACATATTGTAGACTTTCCTAGACTGTGAGTCTATTCCTACTATAGAGAATATGTGTTAGGATAGCTATGAGCATCACCCCACAATCTTAGGTCTCCTGGTACTGCTTACAGCTAAGAGCTATTTGCCATGCTTACAGGCAATCCCTGAATTAAGAGTTGCAGGGAGAAATATTCTTGGTGTTCCTGTTTCTTCTCCAATGCTGTTATATATTTACATATTTATATATCCCTTCCCTGGATGGCTTAGCAAATAACAGGCTGCAGGCCACATCTGGCTTTTGGCCAATAAGATTATTTGGTCAATAAAGCAAGATTTGTTCCCTTAAGGCACTAAAATTTTATATGCAAAATTACATCCTTATTATGTCAGCAATTTATATTGCAGACTTCTAGGACTGGAGATGTTTTCAGAAATGAGAAACAAGAACACGTACAGACCCTAAACAGCACAAGTAATGTGGTCGGTCCATTTAAAAACAATGAATAAGTTTAAGAAAGATTTTTTTGTTGAATTTAAACTAAACGCCTGTATATTACAAACAAACTGCATTTAGATGATAAATCTTCAAGTATTCGATTGTTGGTAATATATATCTGTAATGCTTCTAAGATTGCTAATAGCCAAATGCATTCCTTTTAGGAGGCTTGTACATTTGAGTATCTGTTTCACATGGTCTAGTAGGGTTAAATAAAATTTGAGTTCTCATAATGGGAATCAGTCCACCCATCAATTCTATTAAAGTGACTTTAGGGGGGGAAGGTTTTTTTCAAATCGCATTCAGCTGATGATCAGGCAAGGTGCATTCAAATGTATTCTTTCAGACTGTTCCAAACTATATGCCACTACAATAAATACAGTAGTATTACAGATTACTAAGCCACAGTTGCAGCTCCTTTGGCTCAAGGGGTTCATGGAGGCCTGAGGTCAATGGGTTTGCAATGTGATGGTCAAGTGGTGTGGATAAGGAACCCTGTCATGGACTGATGCCCTGTCTAATTGGCCCATGTGACCCTTATCAGGAACAGAAACAATATTAAAGTTGTTTTACATGCAGTTCCCCAATCTACATTTAAAAAAAAAGTTTAATCTTTTTAAATTTCAGATTTAAATTACAAGTTTGTATATACTAAATCAGAAAAAAAACAACTGTTTATTACCAAATCATTATGACATTATATTAGTTTTCTACACTGAAGAATATAATTTATATCTGTGAATCATCTGTGCTCACTGGTGTGATAACACACCATTTTTGAACTCTCTCAGAACAGGAGCATCAACACACTGTCAAATGCGTGTGGATCTTCTGACAAATCTGTTTGAGAGTCTTTAACACAATCTGTATGCACCACCACAAGCAGGAACTGACACCGGAAATCTCAGATGCCACCATCTTGAAAATTCAGAATTTAGAGCTGATGTAACTCACCCTCTCTGAGTAGCCAATGCAACGACCTTGCACAGATTAAACCAAGGGGCTATCAAAGGATCTATAATAAGGTCTTTCATAAGTAATCCCACAGAGGTCTTCCATCATACTATTGATTTAATTGCTTCATTTATTTCTGATAATGTCTCAAAAATAATTTTAACTGACATAGCTTTGTATTAAAAAGCATGATTTAGCCTGATTCTCGTACAGTGCTGTACTGCAGCATGATTCTTTCCTGACAGTTTATAGTCACCAGACTAATCAACAGTCACTTGTGTCACTTGTGCCTTATGAATTCTGGAACGTTATCTGAATTTCACAAATTCCTAACAGTAGAAAATGAGAACATCAAATCACATTTATTTATAAAGCACTTTTTGCAATCAAGCATTGTCTCAAAGCAGCTTTGCAATCTTATATTATCTGAAAAGGCTAATCTCAAGTTGAGCAAGCCTAGGGCAACAGTGGAAAGGAAAAACTCCCTGAAAGTAGAGGAAAGAGACCTTGGGAGAATCAAGACTGGTTAAAGAAGACAAAATACTATACCAGTTAATTTATTTATTGAGGAATTTGTTCCAATATTACATATGTGTGCCAAAAATAAGTGAACTTTGCTTTTAGTATCTCTATATTAAACAGAAAACGTGGATTCAGACAAGTCTTTTTTGTGTGTCATTGTTGGTGTTCATCTTTTTCTAAACCCTCTGTCTTTCTCTCCATCCCATTTCTTATCCATCTCTTTTCTTCTTTTTTCTTAATCTGGTCACACTTATCAAACGGCTGTCAGTGTTCATTTCTCACTTGGAGGAGAAAATGACGCACAAGCAGTGGCTGACATGACACGGCCAGTGTTAAGTGACAAAGAGTGCCTTGCTGAGAACGACCAGAACCTTCTCTGGAGCCATGGTCAGGCTGAATCCTTCCCACTTCAACTTGCTTAATAACACTGACCTCTTGCTGTCATGTAGTTCGGATATGCACAGCTGAATGATAGTTGCAGTTAGGTGATTAATGTCACTCAGTTTTCTTGTTACAGCCGCTCACTGTGGGATGTATCAGCTGTCGATAAACACAAAAGCTTTGTGAAGGTCACTTGACAGACATATTTCTATAAGGTGTCACAAGAACTGCTGACTTTATTCCATCATTTAAGAAGACTTTATTGTCATTCTAAGCACATGCAAGCACACAACAGCAGAAAACTCACTTAGTATATAATCATTGCGCAAGAAAAAAAATAACAGCACAACACAAACTGCAAATATACAAGGTACTGCAGTGTGATGAATAATATTGGATGTACAATACTGAATCTGTGGAATAGAACGGGTGGGTTTCATACAGCAGTAAAGTGACTATATGACTAGAAAAAGGTATGTAGCAGTGCAGATCTTTTACCACCCAAATGCCACATCCAGCCTGTGTGAGATCAGTTGAACGTTAGAAATCAAATGCAAGCAATTGACATTACTGCTGCATTTTTACTGCTTTTTATTATGTAGGCAACTGCTTATTTTTAGTTTACGACATGCACGTGTGTCTACACACCTTAAAAGTAGTTTGTTGGAGAACAGATGTCTATAAGAGATGCTGAGTTAGCTGTTATGGCTCAAAAATGCTAGCTCACATTAAAAAAAGAAGACACATGCAGTCAAAGGTAAAGCTGTGTGCTTAGTTTGTGGAGCACAGATTGCCATGTTTAAGGATTACCATTTGAATCGCAGTTATATGAATATGAATAAACATGCCTATTGTAGTGGGCATAAATATCTGATGCTTTGCTAACTATGCTGAAAACCCAACAATGCCTTTTTTTACCAAGAAGGAGCAGTCAAGACCAGGTATGTGTTAGTAAAGTAGTAAGCTTTACTTATAAAATAATTTATAAAATAGTGTGTGGTGGACTATAATATGTTAATACGCCCTGAGACAAAAGAGGCATTCGAGTATGTGCCGTTCTCCAGACAAACTGAAACAAGAAGGATTGAGGACATTTGCGGAAAATCTGGAGCTTCTGTTGCAAAACAAAGCAGACACTGCTTGACTTTTCTCTTTGGCTTTTGGTGAGAGCTGCAATATCTGTGACACAGCCTAGTTACTCATCTTTGTACTTGGGATAATGAAGGATTATGGCGGAGCTGGCAGCAATGCAGTCAGCGAAAGTGACAGCAACAGGGAGTAAATGCACGCTTGGACAAGCTTGGACTGAAATGGGACAAACACGCAGGTATTAAAGCGGATGGTTGTCGAAATCTGATAGGGAGAATGTTGGACATTTGAAACTGATGCAGGATAATGTGACTGAAATGAAGCCCGATAAAAATTTGGTATTATAATATACATTGTAGTATGGAATGTAGTGTAAGTCTACATAGTGTCAGAGTGTATTAGAGTATGAGATAAGCGTAACCATGTTATTGTAAGTGATATGTATGTAAATGATCATTTTGCAGGCTTCTTACCCAGAGGGGCTTACAACTGCTACAACATTACGATTAAAACAATTGTACAATTGAGTCTTGCTCAAAGGCCCAACCGTGTCTGTAGTATTTGATCCTGGGATAGTCTTCCCCATAGGTCAGTACCTTAACCAGTAGGCTAGCATTGTTATTCAATGTTATTGATGTTGTAACTAAAACAATTAACTTCATTAGGGGTAAATGCATTGAACCACTGTTTATTACACTTTTGGAGAAACATGAGACTGAACATCATGACCTGGGCTACCACACAGTTCTGAGATTGCTCAGCATGGGGCATTAGAGCAAAAGTCTTAGGTGCTCTATATTTTAAGTTCATACGCTGCTTATTCATTATATCTAGTTTTAGTGGTCTTTGTACTTAGTAGTTCTACAATTACAGACCATAGGCCATCTGTTGCTCTACATACCATGTATGTGTAGATGTGTTGCATCTACATACTAATTTGTTGTGGTGGTAGTGTGTTAATGTGTGTTGAGCTGGTATGATTGGACTGGATCACAACCAGCAGTTCTACTGGTGTTTTAAGCAAAGAGTTTTACTTTGTGGATGTGACATCAGAGACAGTAGCTTATCTGCTGCTGCAGTTTGTTTTATTCTTTCTCTAATCCTTCATCAGAGCTCTCAGGGTGCTGCCTATAGGATGCTAGTGGCCAGACATTTTTGGCTGGTGAATCATTTTCTGACTACAGTTTGTAACTGTGGAACTACTAAGTGCAGTCACCAATACAATGTAAATAAATAGAAAAACAGTAATATAACGTGAAACACTATAGAAACACTACGCCTAACTTGCAAACCCCATATCTCCACTCTAGATTAATTGTTATACAATCACACTTACTCTCTTACTGCTTACTATTGTTTATAATAAATTTCATATTTTCAATAACTATAAGGGACGATCTTTTTTTTTTTCAAGACTCCCATAAAGGTGATTTTTCCTGTTGCATTCCCAGAGGGTGAGGCCATTATCACTTTGCATGTGGGTCCAAATCAGCTGCTTTGTGACATAACATGGCTCATAAGATTTTGTTCTTGTAGAGTCCATACCAGCAAGAGTCCACTCTTTCATTAGAGCAAAACGTGAAGCCAGCAAACCTATTACTTGATGAAATTTATTTTTAAAAGTTTTATGACAGATTAAACTTTTAAGAGGTTTAACAATTTATGATGATTATACGTTTTTAATTAAAAAAAACCCGCAGTATATAAATACATTTTTTTTTCTCGTAATTTAACATTCCTGGCCTCCACTGTAATTTAAGAATATGATCTTGGTAACCTTGATAGAGAATTTGACTTGCTTGTGGGCATCTGTGCCTGACCTCATGGTCATGTTCCTTAACTTCTCACAGTGAAAACGTTTGCAGCAGGATCAAACTCCATATTAATACTATTTTTTTACAATGTAATTTTTTGATGCTGAAGTGTGTTTATGAATGTATGTGACCTACTATGGTTTGCGCCCTGTGCAGTCGGCTAGCTCTCCTGCGACCCTCCTGTGACTAGGACATACAGAACAGGTAATGAATGTGAGTGTATGAGGGTATGTTTGTATTTACAACTTGTCTAGGGTTGTTCCTAACTCTGTCCTGTGTTGCCGGCTAGGTATCGTTTTTTCTGTGAGCCTGAAAATGAATGAATGAATGAATGAATGAAGCAGCACGGTGGCTCGGTGAATAGCACTGCTGCCTCACAGCCAGAAAGTCCTGTGCTCAATCAAAGGGTGGAGGCTGGGTTTTTTCTGTGTGGAGTCTGCATGTCCTCCCCATGTGTGTGTGGATTTACACAGACCAGGTACTCTGGTTTCCTCCTACAGTCCAAAGACATGCGAGTTAGGTTAATCAGTGTCTCTAAAGTGGCCCTTTGTTTGTGGCTGTGTGCTTGACAGCATGTGTGTGCCCTACGATGGATTGGCACCCCGTTTAGGGTTGTTCCTGCCCTTGTCTCCAGAGTTGCCGGCTGGTCTCTGACTCCATGTGGATTAAGTGGAAGAAAATGAATGCATGAATGAATGCAGATGTTTTCCATGTAGATGCTGCAAGCACATGTTGAATGCACAATGCTATTAGCTTTTGCTGAAATCCAATTTTTTGATCAAATTTTTAAACGTTTATATAGGTTTTTGTTAATTAGTTAGTTAGCTAGGAAAAGCTCATGAAAGACTATACAAAGCAGGTTTAAATAAAGCGCTATGTATTTATGTTGATGAATTAATGTTGGATATTTGAACTATGGCACTGACTAACATCAAGGCTGTGCGAAAACGTCATTTAATATTACGGCGAGAGGGCATTCTAAATGACACTGTTAAAAATACATGATGTATAAAGTATGAGACTCGAGTAAATTGATTTCACAGTGCTTGACGATCAAGGTGGTGATCTCTATCATCAGCTCTTTCCTTGGGCTGCTCCTGAGGGATAGGGGCTTGTAATTGAACACTCCTCATCTAATTTCCTCTTCTCTCACTCAGTCGCTCCCTGTGATCACAATGACCTTCACTTTAACCTCCTTATCACACAGCCCTGTTCATGACATATGAAGATTTAAGAAGTTGTGCTTAAATCTTACATCCAGCTTATATATGCCTTTGCGAAAATGTCAAGCACTCCACATTCTTATCGTATGTGAACCTAAGCGGTGCAGGGTTGCATTACAAACAGATCTAACGGAGGCATTTATTGGTAGACATTAGGGCAGATTTATTCCAATTTATCACTAACTCTATCTTGTGCCTGAGCAGTTTGGAGTTGTTGGCAGGGTGATTCTGCATACTATATCTGGAGCTTCAGACATTAGCATCCTGTTTTTTCTGTAATGTGCCATGTGCTGTACGTATTTCCTGGTGAGAACTGCAATGAGTTCTTTTATAGGATTGGTGTAATTGTATGCTGCCTTTGAGTCTCTGTCCTTCTTCCTTTCTTGCTCTGTGGTTTGGAAATAGGTGACAATAGAGAAAGGCGGGTGTACATTAACTGAAACATCATCTCAGTAAAAATGACCTGCATTTACAGACAGAGAGGGAGGACTTTCTATTCACTCCTGAATACTAGCGTATTTAAGAATGGGTTTTTTTTAATGCCACATAACTATAACAGCGCTTTGACCTTCCTCATATTTACCTTCATTTAAAAATACCTGGATCTATGAATACACATGAATCTTGAAATTAGAAACGCCTCCATGTCCTCCTGCCATCCCAACCACATTACCTATGGCATTGTTTCTATGCCTGAGGCAGCGGTAGTGGCTCATGAACAATATTGCAAATAAATTACATTTGCAGAAAGGCTTATCAGCAGTCAAAGCTTAGGGGCCTTGCTCTAGGGCCAAACAGCACCAGCTTGGAAGAACAGGGATTTGAACTCACTGCTGATTGTGATTAGTATTCCAGAGCCTTACCAACAGCCCTATCACTTTGGCAATATGACTTTATATATATATATATATATATATATATATATAAACATAGAAACATTAAACATTAGACATGTCTTAGACTGTTTCTAAGGACAAACTACAAGTTTAAAACCTAAAAGGGCAAGCCAGCAATATTGAATTCTTAATAGTGATTGTGTAAAGAAATTAAGCAGTTATATGTAGAGTACAGATTTTCAGATGTTGTGATTAAGAGCCAGCAACAAACATATCATAATAAAATAAATGAAAAATATATATAAACAGGCATTTCTAACTTTTAAAGACATTTATTTGTTACTAAATTCTCTCCATATTTATTGTCTCTTCTCCAATCCAAATGAATATGCTAATAATAGTAAAGGTTAAGACCAAGAGTCAAGGTGGCTCAAATCCTAGCCAAACTCTCTCCATACACCCTGAACTGCAGCAGTTCACAGGGAGGGGGCATGGAGGTGTATGCTGGGAAATGAAGTAATTCTCATTTCTGTGCATCTCTGTGGGCAAATGTTTGCCTCAGGCTGACTGTTCATGCCGCCATGAAGGTGACACTGTGTTAACTTGGCATCATTTGACTCATTTAATAAATGAGGGGTTGCATAGTTGAGCATTCTGCCATGAACACATGCCAACATGCTGGAATGTACAACTTACATAACACATAAATGCTCATAAAAATAGGGGATATTTCATAATGAATATAAAGTGATAATAAAAGAAGCATTTGATATTTTTTTATTACACAAGAACACCAGAAAAGCAAAGAAGTAAAAGAAAGTTATTCCCTAATGAAAATGAGAAGCAAAAAAACCCACTTTTATTTCATTTGTGAAAATGCTGATGAAAATGCTAAAAGGCTGATAGTGCTGGAGTATATGAACTTTCCCATCCTGCAGTTTCCCAGCTCTTAATACCTTAAATAATTGTTTAACAATTAGCCTCCTGGTATAACCATGGTGTAACCAACAAAATAATCTCAAGATGTACTAAAACCACAGAGATGCACTTTAACTTCAGGAAATGCTTGTATTCCCCCTCCTCACTCATCCATAATAATTCACAAGTGACAACTGTCACTTCATTCAGGTTTCTGGAAACTATAAATACACAGATATCAAATGGGATATTCATACATCATCATTAACGAGAAAGCTTTGCAATGAATTTCTTACAGCAGGTTCCATGTACCCCTTGTTCCATGTACACTATACTGCCATTATCAAAAGATTCTTTTCTTCTGCCATCGATATTAGGTTTGGTGCTCCAATGAAAAGAAGATGCTGCAATACAGTATAAAAATTTTCACTGCTGCCACTTGAAGACCTGTACATTGTTGTGTACACACACACACACACACACACACACACACACACACACACACACATACACACACGCACATATATATATATTTACATTTACAGTATATAGCAGATGCCCTTATCCAGAGCGACTTACAAAAGTGCTTTAAGACATCAGTAACATAATCCATTCTTAATAATAAGGAATCTAA
>JAUZST010061746.1:0-23072 GCA_034779995.1 Parotocinclus haroldoi
AGTTATATATATATATATATATATATATATATATATATATATATATATATAGAGAGAGAAAGAGAGAGAGAGAGAGAGAGAGTAACTTTATTTGTGAGATTCGACTGCTACCACATTAAATGCACACAAACATCCATTATGTTATTCCTTACAGATTTTATTTAATTAGACCAAGATGTACACCTGCACCTCAAAGCCCTTGACCAAGTCTGTTTTTACCAAGCTACACTTCAACAAATCCCTCATTCTGATTTAATTTTCACCTCGATTGATTATTTGTGCCTTGTGTTGTGTAGTGTACTGAACTCTGCAAAATTGCTGTCAGCACTCTATTGGGTGAGGAGCAACCTGAGGGTCAATGAGTCAGCCTTTCACTGAGCTACAGGCACTGCAAATAATTGCTAATGTAACTACCCCCGATAGCTCTGTTGAAAACTTTATGGTCAAAGGCTGAAGATGCAATCGTCCCTATAGATATTGCCTCTTAAAATTGCATTTCCTTCACAACCCGCCTTAAGGCATAGCAGTGGCCAGTCACTTAGCTTGTAATACATAAACGTGATTACATGTTCCAAAATAAAATGTACTCAGCCTAAGGGCAAAATGTTTTCTCCAAAGCTCAGTAGTTATGGTTCCAGCCTAGCACTTTAATAGCTAAACCTTGCCTTTACTAACATTAATACGTGATCTTATGCCTACAGCTATGCACAGTTTAATGGCCATCTGATCAAAATCTGATCGCTTCAACAGATCTTAAAAATGATAGCAAATTATAAAAGAAATCATTCATTTTTACCATCATATGATGCAGCTTTAAACAGCTGGTCACTGGTCACAACACCCAAACAGCGCTATGGATCCACAAGCAAAGGTGGGAGAAAACCTAATCCCCAACGCTAGGTCTGTTATGTGTGTGTGTGTGTGTGTGTGTGTGTGTGTGTGTGTTCGTGTTCATTTGCTTGTTGGACTGGAGATCATCCTAATTTGGTCGATATGTTCAGAGACTTTTTCTGTGGAAGTTGCTTGTGCTTATGTGGATGATTATAAGACGCTGTATGTGATGTTCATAAGTGTTTGTTCCTGTGCCTTGTTTGTCCTCCACTACCTGTATATTCTGTCGATTTGATCCATCCATTCATCCATTCATTATCTTCCGCTTAATCCACACAGGGTCGCGGGCCAGACAGTGCCCACACAGCAACTCTAGATGCAAGCGCATGGACCAACCTTAGACGGGGTGCCAAGCCATCGAATTGCACACAAACACAGTCACACACTAATGGTTACTTTTAGAGATGCCAGTTAACCTAACACACATATCTTTGGACTGTGGGAGGAAACCAGAGTACCCAGAGTAAACCCAGGTCGATCCACCTGGGATTTTTATATTAATATTTACATTTATGTCATTTAGCAGATGCCCTTACCCAGAGTGATGTACAATTAATATAGTCTTACAATCCAAGCAACTTGCTCAGGGACTCAACTGTGGCAGCATTGGGATTTGAACCCTCGACCTTTTGGTCCATAGTCCAGTACCTTAACCACTAGGCCACACCATGCTTTTCATCGCATTTTTGGCTTTTGTCAAACATATGTCAGAGCCCTCATAGGTCTACATTCAACATCCATTTTGGTCAAATTCATGTTTCACAGAATGTAACGCCGTTCAAAAAACAGCTGAGATTTGTACTTTTGGGCACTCTGGTCAAATTTACCACAGTGGTGCAAGTGGTTAGTGCTGTCATATCACAGCTCCAGAGGTCCCTGGTACGATCCAGACCAGAGACAGCCTGGAGTTATCATGTTGGGGACTTATGTGTTTATCTCTGGGTACAACGGTATCCAGACCCAGGTTCCATTTGAAATTATTTATACCTCACATCTATTTGGGGAGCTTTTGTAGTTCGCCCAGGACAAGCTGGACCCATTTTGCCTTTGCTGGTACTGTATCCTCCTGCCACACTCACCATGAGATGTAAAATGAGATGCGATTAAGACCGCACACAATATTGAGACGTATTTCATCATTATAGCTAGCAGGTACACACTTGAATTAATTTGCGTGTGTTAGCATGTTAGACAAACAAAGCTGCAAAAGGGCATACATCATGAGCATGTTTAATATTCAGGATTTGTAGAGCACTGACTAATTAAATATGTCCCATTTGTCAATTCAATGCAAGTGAGTATCAGAGAGGAGAGGCTTGAAGCTCTGTAATTCATCATTTAATAGATAAATATCAACAGTGTAACATCCCTATTAAAGACTCCACTCCTGGCAAATCTAGACCATCTGCCATAATTCCTAAAATAATGAAATCAATCCAGCCTTAATGAAAATAAATATATCAAACTCTCATTCCATCTGACTGATGCACCAAGAGCCATGCTGTCTTTTAGTCAGCACTGGGGGCACATATGGCTACAGGGGCCCAGAGCATTTTTACCTATTGGATGTTTCTGGAAGTTGTCTTTTTTGTCTCAACATCTATTTATTTTAACATTTCCCCCTTTTATACTCCCCCATCTCCTTTTATACTCACACAAAAGTAATTTGGTGTTTATTAATGCTTGCCTTAACAGTTGGATGAATGCAGTTGGATTTGGGGATACCAATCCTCAATAATGATTTAACTCACATTGCAAACTTGAGACTTGCTTGACTAACGCTTATAAAAAAGCTTTGACTTTGTAATCATGGCACGAGACTTTACTTAGAATTGAGGCAGACTGCTAAAAACAAAAGAAATTGTGCTTTTGAACTTAATTGAAAACGAGCAATTCATTTTTACATTTGAATGATCTATGAATTGTGAATGGAAATGATTTGTTTTCTATTAGTTGTCTTTCTTTGTACAAAAGAGAATCTAAGCATCATTATCAATATACTGTAGATGTGTTCAGTTTGGGAATATCCACACTAGTTCATGTCGGCATTTACTGATATTCCAAAACAATTATACTTAGAACATTTGTTTTTAACTGCCATTTATTCTTCCTTTTATTTCTCAAGTTTTATATGATAGTTATGTTATGATTAGTTACAATACTTTTCCATTCGCAAAGTTGTTTTTTTGGTTTTCATTGAGTGCCCTAATTTTTTACAAGACTAATTGCCATGGTACGTTTGACATAAGCATTAAACGTTCAAGAAGAATTGCAACACTATTTGTCAATGTTGAAAATAAAATCCAGTGCTTTATGAAGTCTGTCTTTTGTGGAAACTGGAGGTACAGCATCATAACCTCATATGACTTGAGACTTGCTTTACTTATTGCATGGAATTGACTACTAAGTTACTCATTACCACAGTGCCCAGAGACCTGAATAAGGCTTGATACTTGCTTTTGACTTTACGTCACTTACTCCCACCGCTGAACGTAAAGTGTAAAATGTGACTTTATAAACAGGACACAAGGTTTTTCATTTTTTATTATTTCACTACCTGGTAGAATTTTTCATTTGAATTTAGTCATTTGCAGTTTTCAGATATTATAAATACTAACATTTTCAAACAATTCACAATTTGGTGAGATTAGAGAGCTCAAATGTACTCAATAATACTCTTAGTGATAAAGTCAGCTAAATCAGCAACAGCTACCCAGCAGGCTTTAATCATGTAAAATTCAAATCCTTGTTTTCAGGGATGCTTTAAAACTATCAGTGTAAATGGAGGAGGCTGGAGGAATAAAGTCATTTCTAGTCCGTGGTATTTTGGGTTGTAGAAGATATTAAAAGGCTAAAACAATAAGACCTTGGGGCACCACTGATGAATCTCTTTTGTCTGGACGTGTTAATAGCTTTGTGATTAGGGGTTTGCAGCACAGTATTGATTAACACACAAGACAGAAACCTGTTGGACAATTGCCCTTTTTTCTGTCCCTGGAGCCATTTCACAGGCTGGTAAACAATGTTCCTAAGAACTCCACCTGCTGTGGTTTGCTAGATGAACATGATCATAAATCTTCACAGAGACTAAGGTTCGAAAAAGCATATGTTCAAGATTAAGTTGTATGTCAAAGAAGTAATGCATTCATAAACGTAGTAGAAAGCTGTTGTGAAATAATTTTTTTTTTGTGAAACAGTAAACAGACTTTGATATAGGATATGGTGGGGGTATTTCTAGAAAGAAAATCAACGAGAGCATCCAGATTAACACATCAGTATGTGTATATATGTAATAATGTAACTGTATATACACTAAAATGATTATGTGCGTCACCAGTGTAAAAATGTCTACACTGCCGCATATACATGGGAGCTGGAGTAATGGTAAAAAGTTCTAATTATATGAACTATGAACTATGTTCTAATAATGTGGTGGGGGAAGCTCCTTTGCTTAACATTCCTGGCCAAGTAGTTACAGAAACACTACAGAGACTGCAGCCAATTAAGCCATTTTTTGGGGTGAGTGGGGTCCATTGAGGTCTTCCATGCTCCAAGCAGTGCTGATCTACAGACCTATCCACTCCTTTCAATGTTTTTTAGTCCTTAGATTCAATGGTATTGCACCAGATGGTGATGTTGCCAGAGATGAATTTGTCAGACTATGTTTTGCCTTCTGAGTTGCCTTCATACATTGCAGTATGTGATGACCATTAACAAAGTATGTAGAGAAAGAGATTAACTACAGTCTATATGGTATGGTATCTATATGGTAAGTGCAGAAGCGAGGATGTGTACCTAATAAAGTAATCGGCAGTCACAATGCTAAAGTAATCCACAAATATCAGAGGAGCCAAGGAGTGTCAATAAAACATTCTCCATACCATTACATCACTTCAACCAGTGTGAACTGTCGATACTTGACATGCAGGGTTCATTGATTTGTGATGCTTGTGCTAAATTCATACTCTAATATCAGCATAGTGCACCAGAAGTCTGGATTCTTCTGGATAGCCGATCCATACTATGGAACAACAATTTGCGCCAGCAATGTATTTGGCTGCAATTAGCTTGACTGTGCACTGCCCATTCATGAAAAAAAATCATCTGGGAACGCTCGTTCAGTGTCGCTGCCCCTTCAATCATTTGCTCTGTGCTCTGCCACTTCTCTACCTGAATTTCAAAACTTCTCTTAAAACACATCTGTTCCAGCTACACTTTTCCTCTTCTTAAATATATTATTTTGTGTAATGCAATGGTTGTGTTTGTTCCTCTTGTAAAGCCACCTTGAGTTTGTGAAAGGTGCTATATAAGTTTCACATTATTATTATTATTATTAATATTATTATTATTATATTTTTCTCAGACACCTTTTGTGAACAAATTGGTTCTCAGAATTTCTCATCATGCTTTTTATCGAGTGCATCATTCTTAGTATAATCTTGACACCAATGCATGAGAAAACCCCAAAAGGTTCAAAGTTACTCTGATTTTCCCCTTCTAATGTGGTTTCACTGAAACCGATCCACAGCAAACTCGTTCACTTATTTTATATTGCACCCTGAAATCATGAGTCTAATTTCCATACAGAGAAGCTCCAATTGTGGAAGGGCAGCTGTCTCTAAGAAATTTGACATTTATTTGATATGTTTAATTCTCTATCTGTAAATAAACTTATTTGTTTTTGTAGTTTGTAGTTTCTACAGCTACATAACAGTTCATAAAAAGTGCAAACTTGCATTCAGCTTGAGTGGAAGAGTAGGACAAAACGTTCATTTTAAGTCACATGACCAAGTATTAATTCTCCAAAATATTTAGTGAACTGACTGTGGTGCAAAGACAAGACTGTGGGTAATCTCCTGGTGCTGCAACTGTGACCCCTGTCAAGCCCTGCAATGCACTTTTGCCTTGCCCATGAGATACTACTGCCTGTACCCAATTAATTCTGGTATAGGCTCCATACCTCCCCATCATGACCTTAGCCAGGATAAGTGGGATTAAAACATGAAGAAAAATCCATACCTATGGAGCGTGACTGTAATACATAAATCAGTAAATTGGAGATTGAATTAACAGATTCAATACTACGCCATTAAAACATCCTTATATACATTACACCCAGCAGTTAAATTTCCATATTTAAATAGGAAACTTAATGAGTATCATTGCTCATCATGGCTTGTTTTTGGATTTCAAGGCTCATTAGCTCTCAGCATCTGCAACACAAAAATCAACTAGAAATGGTGAAAGTGTCAATAAGGGATTTCACATATTTGTTGCCTGGCACGCTGTCACCTAGAAATGACTTGAGAGACTTTAGACACTTTAGACTTTCGACACACTGCCAACTGCATTTTTAAATACTGTTTTTAACTCTGTACCAACTGATAAGCAGCAAATAGCTCACTAGTACATTTATATTTCCAGCATTTAGCAGACACCCTTATCCAGAGCGACTTACAATTGATATAGTCTTACAATCCAAGCAATTGTGGATTAAGGGTCTTGCTCAAGGACCCAAGTGAGGCAGCTTGGCAGAGGTGGGATTTGAACCCTGGTCCAGAATCCAGTACCTTAACCACTAGGCTACCACAGTACCATAGTACCAGATGTTTTCCCCAAGTCACTAAAAACAGCTGCCCTTAAGTTTTGAAGAATTCTGAAAAAGAAAACTCTAGATGCTACTGTTGAAAAAACCCATAACAGACGAATCTCAAATCTTCATTTTAAAACCAAGATTATTGAGAAAGTTGTTTTCATTTAACTCAGCAGTATTTTCTACTTCAATAGGTATTTTGACAAATTTCATTCCAGCCTTCAACCTTACCATATTACTGAAACAGCTTCCATAAAAGCATTAAATGATATACGACTTAATCCTGACTCTGGTAGTTTTTCAGTCCGGGTTTACTGGACCTGGTGCAGCATTAGACACTGTGGCTCACTGAATGTTGTTGGACAGGTTCAAGGACTGGGCAAGACTTTCTGGAACTGTCCTTAATTGGTTACGGTCTTATTTAGAGGACTGGAGTCACTATTGGTATTTATGAATTCAACAGGATAGCTAGGACATGTGGGATCCCCCAGAGATCAGTTCTCGGACCTCTTCTTTTTAATCTCTACATGATGCCTTTAGGCCAAATGCTACAGACCAATAACATTAACTATCACAGTTACACAGGCGACACACAGATTTATCTATCGCTCCTCAGATGATTTTAGCCCTGTAGAGTTAATATGTCACTGCCTAGACCACCTTAACAATTGGATGAGCCTAAATTTCCTGCAATTAAATAAGGCAGAGTTTATGGTGTTTGGTAGTAAAGAAAATAGGATTTGCATTAGTGAACATCTCAGCTCTCTGGGTCTGAAAACCAAAGACCAAGTCTGAAATCTTGGCGTTATAATGGACCCTGAACTCTCCTTTACTAGTCTTATCAAAACCATCACAAAACAGCCTTTTGTCAGGAGTTTGGTGTCTCAGCAAGATCTAGAGAAGGTCATGTAATTTTTTTATTTCAAGCAGACTGGACCATTGTAATGATATTTTAACTGGACTTCCCAAAAAACCGTTACAAGTTACTGCCACTCATTGTACTTCTTATTGATGTTTTATTAGGAACGAGTCTAAAAATATTCTACATAGATGTGAAATAAATTACCCATGGAAGTCGAGGACATACAAATAGCATAATGGTGATATTCAACCAAATACTCAGCTTGTTGTTCAGTTCAGGTTTAATGAGGTTGCACAATCCAAAGGCAAGGCAAGGCAAGGCAAGTTTGTTTGTATAGCACCATACCACCATAGCACGAGGCAATTCAAAGTGCTTTACAGAATAAAACAAATAAAATTAAATGAAATTAAAATTAAATTTAATAAAATTAAAACAAAGTTAAAATTGAAAACAAGAAACAGTTTAAAATCTTAAAAAGCAGAATGAAGATAAAAACACAATCAGGTGTCATATGCACAGCTAAAGAGAAGAGTTTTAACCTGGACTTAAACAATGTTATAGTAGAGGCCAGCCTAACATCTTCAGGGAGACAATTCCAGATTTTAGCTCCATAAAACTGAAACGCTGCTTCACCATGTTTAATCCTGACTCTGGGCACCAGCAGAAGGCCTCTGCCTGATGTTCTCAGGGACCGAGATGGTTCATATGGGACCATCATGTCAGAGATGTACTTTGGTGCTAGGCCATGGAGAGACTTGTACACCAGTAGAGCTGTTTTAAAGTCTATTCTCTGAGCCACAGGAAGCCAGTGTAGAGACCTGAGTACAGGATTAATATGGTCGTACTTCCTGGTTTTAGTCAGGACTCGAGCAGCAGCCTTCTGGATGTTGTGCAGCAGTCTTACAGCTTATTTAGAGAGTCCAATGAGCACACCGTTACAGTAGTCTAACCTGCTGAAGTTAAAAGCATGGATAATTCTCTCTAAGTCCGATCTAGACAGTATACTTTTGATTCTGGTAATGTTTTTAAGATTGTAAAAAGCTGATATTATCGATTTAATGTGACTTTTAAATTCATGTCTGAGTCCATGATTACCCCTAGATTTCTAACCAGATTTTTTTGGTTTTAGAGAAAGAGACTCAAGAAAACCACTGACATTTTCTCTTTGCTGCTGTGGGCCAAAGATGATTACTTCAGTCTTGACTGTATTTATCTAGAGAAAATTGTTTTGCATCTATACAGTAATCTGTTCAATGCAGTGACTGAGTGAATCAACTGGAATCAGACCTCTCATATTCTGTACTTCATTGTGTCTGGCTGGGAATGATAGCCAAACTCAGGAAATCAGCGATTGTGATGTCATCAGAATGATAGAGAAATGACATTAATAACACAGATCAGAGATAAAAAGGTTTGTTTTAAAAACAATTTAATTATTATTGGAATATAGCCTTTCCTGTCTACATGTCTGGTGTAGGAGGAATTTTAGCCCATTAATCCATACAGAGCTTCAACTCTGGTATGTTGATACTTTCCTTACATTAACTTCTTCTTTGACATTATTTTGATTTTTTAAGGTTAGGATCTTGACTTGGCTTTTTCAAAACATTGACTTTATTCTTCTTTAACTATGTTATGGTAATCAGCTTTTGTGCTTAAGGTGGTTGTCTTGCTGAATGACCCACATTCTCTTGAGATTCAGTTCACAGATATGCTGATATTTTCCTTTATAATTTGCTGGTATATTCAAAATGCATCCATGATGGCAAGCCTTCCTGACCCAGATTCAGCAAAACATACCCAAACCATGATATACCAGGTTTCAAAAACTGGATAAGGGTCTTCTGCTGGAAGGCAGTGCTTTTACAGCATTTCTCTACACTCCATGCTCCTCATTTAAATAAAATTGCTTCTGATTTGTCTATGTGCAATATGATGGGCAGCAATATTGTTTTTGTAAAGCAAAAACTTTCTCCTCACAGCCCTACCATGGATATATGTTGTTCAGTGTTCTCCTGGTTGTGAACATTAACATCAGCAGATGTGAGGAAAACCTTTAGTTGCTTGGAGGTTACCCAAGTAACAATGCTCTTCACATTTTCAGTTTGTAGACAATTTGTATGACTACGGATTGGTGGGGTTCTAACTCATTAGATACCTTTTTGTAACCTTTTCCAGCATGGCGATCATTAACAAGTCATCAACTGTAGATGAGGATCAGAAATAAGCTTCTTCCCATTAGATGAAGAGTTTATTCTCTACGACAATCTCTGAAGCTCAGCAGTTTGGTTGCATCTTAGAAAACAGCCGCTGGCTACCTCAAATCCAGTGGTCGTGTTTCTGTTTCTTATAAGGATGCCCCAATTTGACTCCTGCTACAGCTTTTCTAGACTCAATCCACTGAAAATAGATCACAAGGCAGGCCCAAGATCTGGCTGGAGGGATAACGTTTAACAGTTTACTTGTGGAATCCCAGAGGTAAGGCTCATATGCAGGGTAGACCTTTAGGCCTGCTGTCCACAAAACCCTGCCTAGGAGAAATGGTAAGAAGATAAAATGATTTATTCATGTTTCTCTGCATTCCTGTGAAATTTTGTTTTCTTATCTATCTTATTCTCTATTTGACTTTCCCATGCTTTTCCACAATGGACTGGCTTTCAGTGTTCGAGTTAAGTTCAATGTGAGGACCATATGTTTAATTGCAAAACATTCATAAAAACATGATTTAAACATTTGAAACACTTATCCATAATCCAGTGCTCAGTGCAAGTCTGGTTCTCAAATCGTAGATAGCACAACCACTTAAGACTGCAGATCTTCAACACTTTAACAGAGCCCACTACCATATGCCTGGCCACATCTCTTGGATTGGGTCTGAAGTACCAGCATACACTTCAGTTTAATTGACTGTTAATTTAGAAGAGCTTCACAAAACTGAAACATCTTGAGCATGACCTCATGATTCGCACTTACCTCAACTAAGAAGTGCATAGAGGCATACCGACAATTTGTGGTTGTTGCTAAGGTCCCAGTTGTCCCGAGAAATCACAGAATGAATACTTCAGATGGGGTTTTGGTTTTATTTTTCCATTAAGTTAACTTATTACTGATACCAAGGTGCTGCTAATGTAGTGCAGTTTTAGAAAATGCATGGTTTATTCACAACAATTTAGTTTGTCTGCTAATATTGAGCCACTTATTATTAATAAAGTACCACACATTTGTAATATATTGTGACTGCAAATTGATCCTTTGATCATTAAAATTGCTGCCAAAGGACAAAAACACACAACTTCTGGTTAATTCAATTCCATTTGATGCAATGCTAGTTTAGTTTAGTAGTTGAGCTGCTACTACTTCTTGCAATGCACTGATGAGGTCTAGATGTAAGGTAGTAGTTACGTTATATTGCATGTATTATTTATTATAAAGCTGTCTGAAAGGCAGAACTGTTGTAGAAATCGAATACTTCATCAGTTCTAAGTTATAAATATTATAGTTGATCGGTACAATCCTTGAGCTGAAACCAATGTGAGCTTGGGGTTTAGATCAATTCGTAAAAAAATGATACAAAAAAAAAGAGTTTGAGCAACCAAATCATGTTTTGGGTCTGCTTTTGTGTCTTTTGTGGCTCTGATAAAGTAACTAACATATCTAATCCATCGTCGTTCTATCAGACCTTATTGAATTTTAAAAATTAACAGAAAAAACACTACGAAAGTGGAAAACTTTCCCACTTTAACTATATTTTTAAGATTCAGGCTAGTCATTTCTGATGTTTGTTGTGAAATAGTATGTCAGAAATACAGTACAGTAATTCATATGATACGGTACAAATTTGTGTATTTTTTCCCGAATACTGATCTTAGAAATATGCCAGCACACTTTATTGATACTTTTTTGGAACCAAACTTTGTTGTTTTGATGTACTTATAAGCCGTTAAAGCTAACTTGCTAGCTGGCTAACTTACTGAAGATAGTTAATTGTTACTCATCATTTAATGAGTGCCACTGCGAGGAGACACAACCACTGTGGACAAAACAAAAAATTAATCTCTGGTTTGGCATTTTTCAGTATTACAGTACATGGATAAAAAGCTATGACGTCACCTGGACCAAAATCTATAGTTTTAGACTTGATTTGGCCTGTTTTCAAATTTTCTCTGTAAAGTAATGAAAATAATTTTGCCATGCTTAGAAAATCCAACATCACACCATTAACCAAATGCGAGCAGGATGTTATGTAAATGTGAATTCAATGGTTCAAAGAAGGAAATACCCATTACATTAAAAAGCAGCTGACAATGTTGTCTAAAAATTAGCAGACCCTATTTTAAAATTAGTTCTTAATTCTCAATTCTTAATTATGAGGAACTGATCCACAGACTTGGGAACACCCCTTCATTCTGATCCTCCACCATTGTATGACAGACATTTGGCAACACAACACAGCATCAGAAAACGTTTGTCCAAAAAGACTTCACTATTTCCTGGTTCCATTTATTATTATCTCCCTCAAATGAATTTCAGTAAGGAGTTTTTAAGACACATACTTTAAAATGGACAATTAAAGATAGAGATAGATAATTAAAGACCCCAAATGTATTGATGTAAACGGACAAGGAAATAACAAATACAGTTAGACAGTAAAAAGCGACAAAGGCATTTACATATGCGCACTCTCTCACCACCAAGTGGTCCAGCTCAATTAATTATTAAGCAGTTTACAGTCGTTTGTTCTGCAGATTTCACAGTGGTTTAGTCCTCTTTGTGAATGCATGTATTTGTTTATACTTACAGAGAGACAACAAATACATTTATCAAACCATTAGCATATCATATTAGCACACTATATTAGCATTTTAAATAAAGTCAGCTTATCAACTGGAAAAATACATCTGAGCATAAGACCATTCATATTTCTCAGAGATGAAAGGCATCCAAAAATCCAACCCTAAGCACATGTATCAAATGCACTTCAGCATCGCTCCAGGAAGTTTTATCTGGGTTTCTGAACTGGCTTTCAGACTGTGTGATCCAAATAAGGACTCTCACTGGTGGGCAATGTTTCAATGCCCATTTCATACACCTTTTGAGTTTCTCTGGGTTGCTGAGCTGCATCTGTCATAGTGCTAGCAGACCAGCAGTGACCTTGCATGACAATTTTAAAGTCATTTTTACTCATTGTTATTCCACTGCGTGAGCTGTTTTTATATTTGGAGAAATGGTAACAAGTAAAAAATAGTTGTCTACATACGAAAAAGAGTCTCATGAAAATTCAAGAAGTATGCCTGTGACAAAAGGTACAATAGAAGCCCACGGGAGAAATCTCAGTGTCAATCCTGGAATCAATCAAAAATACTGCACTCTAAAGAGCCTGTAGGCATGTTGGAGGCTAAACTGTCGCTAAAGTTTTCTCACAGTTACCTCTTACAAAACTCTGGTTCTTTCTAATGAGCATGGGCATTTATCAGCTTCAAGCGAATGTCTGCTGAGAGCCCTGCAATTGTCTCTCTACTGTCTGTTTGAAGGTTATATTTAGAGAAAACACTGGGTGCAATTTATTAAAGGATGGGCCAAAAACAGCAGTTTCCATCTTTATAAGAACAATAAATACTTAGTTTTTAGGAAATTGAGGTACAAAGAATCTGTTATTGGCATGTTGGAAGATGACAAATGATATTGATTACCATTCCAGAGCAGAGACAGTACAATAGGCTTTTGGTAGGTATATAGAAAATAATCAACCATCTAAATTATGTCTGATTAGAAATTACTGCAAAGATGTAGCAATGTACTGTACTATATTTCTCTAGGAAAAATACATGCAGAGTGTTGAAGTTCCATGATTGGCATTTACAGGCATGCACCCTTTGTCATCGACCTTATATTCTGTGAAACAGGACAGTGATGGGACAACAAGTCCCGTCGGCTCAGTTATATACTTTTCACATAGTGTTTTATTTTAAACAATTAATCAAAACACAACATGGCACCATGTAGTACAGTAATGTGATATACAACCTAATATTTCATATCTTTATCATTTATAAAACTAATTTATAAAAAGTTCCTTTAAGACTCCACTGGGCATGCGATGGGCAGAAGATGACAGATGAACAGCGTAGCTGATATTAAGCCGACGACATCATATCACAAGGCTAAAAGAGAAATATATTTCACTGACTATCGACTATACATGCAATTATCCTTATCCTTGAAATGTATAGTTCTAACATGAACGTATGCGTATAGGAATTTGAGCAGTTTTATTTAAAAACATTGTTTATATCTTTAGGTTTGCCATGGTGATCTGTGATTTTTTATAGGAATTTTACAGCAGAAAGAATGCATCAAAGAAAGAAAGAATGAACACATGTTTTAATAAGTTTTAAAATGTTTAAATAATAAACCATTTTATTTGTGCTCATTTTCTGCGACTTATTGTAGTGCTTAAAATATAAATGCTTGTTAGGGACACTAGAGAGGAAAGGTTTTACTGTTAAAGGGCATATATCTGCTGAATATTATTAACAAAAGTCACCACATTAAACATTAAGTATTATGTAATTATGATATTTATATCAAAACAATTTGTAAGCAGCCCACCTACCCTTTACCTGAGTTTTCTGGTGCTGTGATGTGCTTTTCTTTTGTGCTAAAGAGACGTCCACGATTCCTGTGAAGCAAACCGATTGTCCTCAGTTGCAGCATGGTATGACTGATGAGTGACTGCTGTTGGATTGCAGCTGCTGCTTTCCAGTGTCCACATCTCACCTAGCTGTAGCTATAACAGTTGTTTTTCTTACCCATCATTGCTTTTGCTGATGTTGTCCTTTTCTCACCAACACATATTTTAGTTGACAGTTTGAACTGAAGCTGACTGTTGGTGTTTGGTTGAATGGTGCGAAGTCAATGGCACATGAACAGTGGTGCTGGCAACCTGAAATTGCTGACAGGAATTGATGTGATATTCCAGCAGACACAAACAATGGTCCGTGTGATAATATAGCTGTATGTTTGCTTCTCAAATGTAACTGTTTCAGTAAACAACTCCATCATCTGTACTTTTACTTATGGCATGAATTCTTTTTTTGGGTGGAATGGCAAACTCTTGTGAAGCGATTAAGCTTTCCGCATTTTGAGCATGTCTTACTTTTTGCTGAGCATGCTTGGTGCTCTTGGCATGTCTTGTTTCCACAGTAACGGCATGCTTTTGCTATTACTTTTTGGCTGCCCCTGAGTTCAGCTTTCTTAAATGGGTGTGCCACATTTTGGCAGCTGACGGTGCGCACCGTTTGCTCACGGGGATGCTTGTGCTACAGGCAAATGCCTCTGCAATTTCATAAACCTTGCTATGTCAATGATTTAATCCAGTGTGATTTAAGATCCAACATCGAGCAGGGTTTCAGTAACTTTTGCAGAATGTATTCCAAACACAAGACTCTCACCATTTCTTTTGGCTTGGTGTATTCAAACTTTCACAAGTAAGAGTAAAAAATGCTCATGTGGCTTTTAAAATTATTACTATGTAAGTATTAGGTTTGCCATGGGTGATACTTTGGTTCAAGCTTATCAGGGTATATTTCCAGCACATTCAATTCATTTTCACTGAGAAGCTGATCACTTTATTACATACATCTCTTAGTTCTACACTCATTGTCCAATTTATTATTCCACTTATGACATAGAAGCACTTCATAGTTCTGCAATTACAGTCTGAAAAACCTAGGATCCTTATTTGATTAAGAATTATATGAGGGCAAGGCTCAATCTTTTCTTTGTACTGTGTAAGCTTTAAACATTTTATTTAGCAGTTTTCTGTCTTTCCCAGATCTTGAAATACCATTTCACATTTCAGCTTAAAATCTGCATTTTGCACCTTCTTACAAAAACAAATGCTATGGCCCAGCTTCTTTGCTATATGCTGAGATAATATATCAGAAAAAGTTAATAAATGTTGTTGCTGTTGATGCAATTCTCCAACACGATATGTGCTGTATGCTGAATAAGGTAAAAGCAACATCAAATTCTATCTGCCTGCTCAGACTGAGTGTCTGAGTATCAGTCTGCATCTGATCTGATTTGAAACCACAAACAAGCATAAGTGTCAGATTCCATGTAATATAGATCTCAGACTGCACAAAATCTGTCCAGAACAAATTGGATCACTACTCAAGACAGGACAGCAAGACAGAATCAAGACTCATGTGGTGGAATGGCTGAACCAGGTTTGAAGACCCACATATTTATCCAGCATTTAAGTAAGCACTAACCTTGCACTCTTATTTATTAGGAAAGTAATTTAAAAAAACCTTTACATTTCACTTGCGTATCTATTCCGACTTTGGGTTTATTAGTTATCTCCTAACAGGACGTTTGCTTAAAGGCTTTTTTATTCTGTAGAAGAAAGTGCAGTGGAGAAAGTCTATTAATACAAAATACAAAGCACTTCTGTCAGTCCATCTGCAAAAGTCATCTACCAAATGCTGCAAATGAAAATGCACATAATGGCCTCACTGTGATTCTGTTCCAAGTCTTGCTCACTAAATCTTGCCTGTTCATTGAATAATTAAAATGCAGGGCAGCTGGATTTTCCTTTTGTGTCATGGCAAATGGTTATGTTAACAATTAAAGACTTTGTCAGTCTGTGTGCAAATTGTTGCTGTCTTTACCAGAAGTGATTTTTAGATAAATACTGTCCTTAATGTCCTTAACTCCATTAGGTATGTGCCTAAATGTAAAAGCAATAAAATTACATAAAAGTTGGGCAGCACATTGGCACAACAAAAAGTGGAGGTGCCTCAAAGTTCGATTTTTCCTATCTAAAATTAGGGTTACTAAGTAATACTCTGTAGCAAACTGTAGACCAGACGTGTACAGTTGTGCCACTCTAAATTCTTTGTGTGCTCTAGTGTGACAGGTTATCTAGAAACTTGTGCTTTCCATGTACCTTATGTCCACATGAGTCATTCTGTCGGGTTACTCTGGGTTTCTTGAGCACAGGAACAATTGTGTTGCTTTTTAGGCAACCGGGGACCCCTGGCCCAGGCTGTAAGGTCTGGGTGTTTTAAGAGGCTTAACTTTCTTAAAGGCTATCCTTGCCTTTATCTATAACAAGTGTGTGGCTTTTCTGGTCCATAGCAAATCCTACAGTGAGGTAGTGTACTCATTAATGTTATCTGTTACATTCCCGAACATTTGCTAGCCAGTGGAGTTGATTATTTCTAGAGAGAAGCAAAATTTAGATCTAATCAATTTTCCAAAAACAATAGCAGAGGAGGGTTTGTAACCTCTTGGAAGCAGTGGCTTGAACCTTTTCTTTAATTTGCACTCATATTTGACTCAGGTTTGTTTTGTATTTTTGTGTTTTTTTTTTTTTTTTTTTTATTAAAGCCAACCAATATGTGCAAATGTTTTTGTGTATGATATATGCTTGTTTATGGTATTAGCCATTAGTTTTGTTTAAGTTTGTCTTCCCACACATTTATGTATTATGGATCTGCTGGTGAAAACAAATATTTAAGCATGAATCTTGTGGATTGTTTACCCAGAGTTGTCTGTGTTAAGGATAGTTGGAGGTGTGTAAGTCAGCAGTCTGGCAAAAAAAGCTTCATTCAGGTTAGAGTAATAGGATGAGTGGATAAATTGGTCACTTCTGTCACATGAGGGCACCGTTGGTCTTTTTGCTCTACCACAGACCCAGCCACCTTATTTGAAATATGGTATCCCCTGAGGACACAGATCAATGAGCACAGACGAGACAGATGTTACCTGATCCGGTTTAACCCATGATCAGCACTAATCTCTGGACTGACTCAGAGTCTCCTAGATAATCATTCCTAGAGAAAGGTGAGGTTTATCTGTCGCTCAGATTGTGTGTTGGTTCCACACGGTGAACGGTATTCCTTTGCTTAAGGGCAAAGTTCCCCCTGGCATGAGGTTTTGGTTTATGTCATTGCCAAGGTACCAACACCTTTTTGGTTGATGTCAGTGTTCTTTGAATGCCGTTCCATCTACACCTGTCTGACTCCACATTGGTGGTGTTCTAGTGTTGGATTGAGTTGTGGTACCATCTGCCCCTCTATAGGCCTCTATTTTCAAAGTCTCAGAGTTGTTTCAGGTGTAGATAGCTGAGGCTGTGGAAGAAAATCAAGAGTTCCACTTCGTGACTTCTGGACAACTGGGCCTGAATTGAAAGATCTTCTAGAATGGCCATACGTAAAGTTAAAAATTGAAACTCATCTGAGTACCGGTAAATAAAAATTAGGCGTTTGGTGAAGACAAATCTTGTGACACTGGGCCTCTTAATAATTTGCCTCTTAAAACTCTGTTAATAATTAAGCATTTTTAATTAAACAAATATGAATGGAAGAGGGACAACATTATGGTATTCTTTATAATGAGAGCTTGACATCCATCTCTCTGGCAGGTAATAAGGTTATTTCTGCACAACAATACTCACTACTTATTTTTCCCTGCTCTATCTAGATAAGCAGCCCAGGGAAATCAATTTCTGTTACTTACAAAAGATATTGCAGACTTACAAACATGCCTCTTCATGTGTCCAAGTTGAAAGGTCTAGCTCTTCTAGCCCATTCATAGACAAGTTGTCTAGTGGATAGACAATATTCCATGCATCTCATTATGGGTGAGTCCTGAGTGAGTAGGCCTGATGTGTCACAGCAAAAAGATCCTGGGTTCGAGCCCAGGTGGAGTAGTCTGGGTCCTTTATGTTTGGAATTTCTATGTCCTTTCCACGTCTGCATGGGTTCACTCTGTGTGCTCCAGTTTCCTTCCACATTCAAAAATATTCATTGAGTTAATTGATTACGTTAAATAGACCCTGACCTCAGTATACATGACTAGCTTCGATATAACCTCGAGTGTTGATGTAATCCTGTGACTGTAGTTGAATGGCAATTGAAGCTGAAGAACAAAGTATTAGTCCCATTCACTTTTAAACAATCTCTTTCCAAAGAAAAAAGTAAATGATGTTAGGCTGTAGCAAAGTAAACTCAGGATTAATTTACTAAAACGCTGACCAAACACACTGTTGTTAACTACTATCTTTTCTCTTGCTCTGTCACATTTGTTTTGACCTGCTTTATTTTCTCCTGATTTTTTAATTTTCTTGCTGTTTTATAAGGAGCCTTTATCAGCATCAGAGGAACCACAGCTTCCAAAAGATTTCATTTCCTCTGCCGGAATCCTAGGCTTATCGCTTAAGCCTCAAGTTAGTACTTTGCATTCAGTCCATTTATAGCCTTCCCCTTTTGAGTTTCCATGCGGACACATTAAGAGCTCAATTCCATGTAGAGAAAACATTGTCTGTGACTGTTTGCCTGTTTACCATCACATCATCAATGACCTTTAATTTAAATATTGTATAGATCATCTTGGATAAATATAATCTGAGATCTCACTTCCTTGTTCCTTTAGGACTTTACTTTTTAAAAAACCCTTCTTGTTTTTGTTGCCCTTGAGATTAAGCCAACGTTATTTACATGTAATTTACATGTTTGGCAGACTTTTAACTTCTGTAATTAGAGAGATCACTGGTTTCTGTGCTAGATGGCAGTGGCGGCTTGATTTCCATTCTGAAGGAGTGAAAGAAGATAATCCTTCTTACAGGATCATATTATTTTTTTATTGAAACACAGATTCTCTCTGGTTCATAGACTGCACAAAATTGGCGCACATGCTAGCAGGAACAGAATTTTATTTTTCTTTAACAACAAATGTATTTACAAATAAACAAATAGCATTTCCATTAGTAATGAATTAAGATTACTTCATGCAACTTATAAGTGGTAGCATTTATGTAGTAGTGAGTTTACTATTGAATTGACTTGCCTTTAACGATCTGGCTCAATTGAATTCAGTATACAAATATGAAATTGGAATAAAAGCCCAACATAAACTTCCTAATTTAGTATGTCTGTATTGAGTTGCAGACATTGACCTTCAGTCACATCTCGCCACAGTCACATACTGAATATCACAGAAAGTAAGTAAGAGTCTATTACGACTATTTAGTCGTTTTTCAGAAAATATGAATGATAATACAAAAACTGTTCTGTTATTTATGGTTAGTGGTTGGATGAATCCATTTATTATTGAACAATTGTGTTTGCCCTTTTGAAATCTACCCAAACTGTTCAAATCACCTTGATCAACAGTTTACATACCCTAGTTCTTAATACTGTGTATTGCCTCCTTTAACATCAATGACAGCTTGAGGTCTTTTGTGGTAGAGATAGAGATAATTGTGGATGTTAGTAGTGTGCCGTTAATTTTTTCAGATGGTAAAGCTGCTCATTCTTCTTGGCAACATACCTCTGTATGTAAATATTTAAACCCTGTAAATTCTTGGGCCGTCCTGCATAATCTGCATGTTTGAGATCTCCCCAAACTGGCTCAATGATATTGAGGTCAGGAGACTAATATGGCCACTCCAGAACCGTTTTTCTGCTGCCAATGACAGGTCGACTTGCTTGAATTGTAAGACTGTAATAGTTCTGGGTAATGTTAGTCTGTTATATAAAGTAAAGTTTAATGCGAATGTTTAATGCGAAAGGACTATAGCAAGAGGAGAAAAGAAGCTCACAAAAAAATTCATTATGGCATATTTAATTTTGAAATATCCCCTGTTTTTTGTAAGCAATATAAAAGAGAGAATACTTGGACAAAGTTATATTGTAAGTTAAATAGAACACACCATAGAGAACTCAAAGAAATGAAAACAGAACACTTAGGAAACTGTACATGTGGTTGAAACCTTGTCACAAAATGAAAGCATGAAACAAGTGGTAGCAAAAACACCAATGAGTGCAAATATAAACCCACATACCTAGCAAAAATACTCAGTTCAGGGAAGGAAGCATGCATAGCACGATAGATAAGTTCAAGGAGAAACAGGAATAGCAAAAGCCTGATTTGAAATGCAAGAAATTCTGTAAAATGCACAAGGCCAGGAAAGTTGAATTCAATGTTTAAAGAAGGCAAGAGATGTGTAAGCATAGAACAATGTCATGCAAGCTCTGAGAGGAGAGGCTGACTTGTGTGGCATGCCGATGTCGGCTAATCAGAGGCAGATAGGTACAATTCCAGCATGCCAGATTGTTTCCTGTGTTCAAAAGTGCCAAACAGTGACATCACACTAGGTTTAAGAAATGCTGACCCATATTCTTATTTGTGAGTGTCATTGTTTGTTGTAGCTACTTGACATTTATCTAACTAAAATCTATGATTCTGACATCTTGCGCCTAAACGTTATCTATATTCATCAGTCAGAGTGTCAGCAGCATCTCTGGCCATTACCAGAGGGTGGTAGCCTATATTCTGCCTGCTAGAACTGGATTACTTATAAGCCACAGCATGGGCTTAATGACATTAAGGAGCAGCACTAAGTTCTAACAGGCAGAAGCTGTCTGAAACTTTATTGAACTGGTCAGAAGCCTATGACGGCACAATATTTGTAGTGTTGTGGGAGAACATTATCACTTTTGTACATCCCCATCTATAATATATAAAAATTAGGAAAGAAAGAACGCTATGAATATTTATGACTCTTAAAGGAGGGTGAAAAGCAGAAAAAAACAAATCCAAAGGAATAGAGAATAGCATCAGCAATCTACCATTACCTCTGGGACCATGCAGTCCAGTTCATCCACAAAGCAAGTAGTTTTACATTTTATGTCCCTTGCCAGAAAATTATTGGGGAACCACAGCATTATCATCATTATTAACTAGTGGTGTGATAACAGTGGTGCGATAATGGTTGCGTAGCTATAGCTGAACAGGTTCTGGAGCATTTCTTTTGTTAGTTCTTTTTGGTTTAGGCTCAGTTCAGGGTGCACGTGTGAGAGCCTAAGAATGCCAATACACTCCAGTACTGGATTAATGGACCTTTTGTGGTTAGCGGACAGTAGTTAGTCTGGCGAAATACCACTAAACAATAACGTATTTATTTTTTCTAAGAAGCCGTGGAGAACCGTAACCAACTGATGAGTTGAGATGACCACATGCTGGATTACTAGCATCATGACTGGGTAATATAAGCTGAAATCTGCTGCTTAAGTCTCAGAGTCCCACAGTGGTGCTTTTATGCATAAAGGAAATATTATTAGAGCATGCAGTTTGGGTCTTAGCCCCTGTCTGTGCTTTTCCACAGGGCTGAGATTAAAGGAGATCAGGCACTGCAGGCTTAATCAAGCACAGTGTGCACTAAGTCAACAGCAGGGATGTCAAAGACCCTCACGAGTGTCAAGACAATGTTTTACTTCTTAATTAAGATGCTTATTCATAATGAAAGGCTCAGCATTTGAAAATACTTCCATGTAGAACTGAATCAGGGCATGTAAAACATTTATAATGTTTGTGAAATCTTACACATCCAATAACCAATACGTGTGAAATAAACACTTTGTAAGCAACATACTTGGCTGAGATAAACAGATGAGGCAAAACATTATAACCACTTACAATGGCTAACATACTAAATATCTCCTCAGATATATTAAAGCCATCAAAGCCAAGAGATGGTTCATGAGTAAGAAATGGGCAGACGGCAGGTTCAGAACCTCCACTAAACAGCGAAGCTTGTGGTTTTGACCCTGTCAGCAGTGATGAGGTCATAATCATACCGCAGTGTGTTCTTACAAAAAATATCCTTAGGTCAACTGAAGTCTCTAAAGTGTGTAAGTATGAATGTATGTGCGTGTGTGCACTGTAAAGAATTGCCGCCCTGTCTTGGGTTGGATCCCTGCTTTGAGCCTTATGCTGTGGGTTAGGCACCTCGGTATTAATAATCATTTTGATTAAGTGTTTTTTGGAAATGAACAACTAAATGACTGTGGTTGCCTAGCCTTATTTTTGCATATTATCATTTTTTTTTCAACTTGAACTACAGCAATTAATAACAAAATATTTCTAAACACTTTAACCCGTTTTCAATTATTCACTCATTCACCCATAAATCACAGGGCACACATACTAACAAACACATATACACAGTAGTACACAAGGGCCACTTTACTATAGTAAATGTACCTAAAGTATGTCTTTGGTCTGAAAACCAAACAAAAACAAGGTACCCGGAGTCAACCCACATGGATACGGACACATATACCACACAGAAAGGAACCAGATCGCTCCACCTGGGAATTAACTCAGGACCTTCTTACTGTGAGGTGAGGTTAATGTATAACACGTTTTATCGCTTTCCTCGCTCTTGGTTGCTAATGGAATAAGAAACTGTATGTCAGTGTCACTATGTAACAGTGTTATGCACCAGGTTTAGGTCACTAGTTAGGGTCACTAGTTACAAGTCTTAATATGTAACAATGTTATTAATACAACACTACAGATGTGTCATTTACTGTCTGCATTAAGATCTGTGAAGCAAAACATTTATTGAAATGTTGACCAGACATTAACACAGTCATAGCCTTTTAGAGTACTATACTATGTGGCAAGTTACCTTCTGTGTCAGAAATACTGAAAAACCCCAGGTGGTCCCTAATGGCACTGTGTCCAACTCTGCCCAAACTGTTATGCTAAATGTCATTACTGGTAGAAATTGAAGGCGGATACAAGAAGCCGAAGCAAATATGTTTATTAAACCACTTGGGAATGCCTGGTGGTAATGTGCTGTGTGTGTGACAAATAGATCTTGACTTGACATTGATGGAGCGAAGTGTGACAGGAACTGGATCGTATATA
>JAUZST010061756.1:0-23071 GCA_034779995.1 Parotocinclus haroldoi
ACACCTCCTTCACTGAGATTAACAGGTACATAGACCACACCTCCTTCACTGAGATTAACAGGTACGGAGGCCACACCTCCTTCACTGAGATTAACAGGTACATAGACCACACCTCCTTCACTGAGATTAACAGGTACGGAGGCCACACCACACGAAATAATGTTTTAAGCTTTAAGATCTTAGTGTATTTTTCTTCAGTAATGTTGTCATAAAAGAACGGAAAATGACCTTTGCCTAGGTCTCACTGCGACTCACAATGATGTGCTGCATCGTACCAAAATACAAAAACTAGAGACTAAAGTACGTTTATATAAGGACCCTCGATGCTGAAGAGCAGCGCTGACGTTACCTGCAGCCGTCCCATGTGACTCAGGTAAGGGCTCTTATCTGGCCTGTAAACCCACACAATCACACAACGCATCTTACAAATTCACTCACACACACGCACACACTCATTGCACACCCCTCATTACATGTGTGTGATGAGATAGGACACAATAGTGCCTAAAACACTAATATTAACAGTAATGTTTACAAACACTAAATGGTTAATACAATTATGCTTGTGTGTGTGTGTACTTGCATGTGAGCACTGGTGTGTTAAATGACACTGCTATACTTCTAATTCATTAAGTACCATTAGTACTTTCAGGGGACACTGAACGTCATGCGTGGGAGATCAGAAAGCGAACACTGCACACGAACAGATAAAAAAAAACCTGAGTGCAACTGGCCTGGAGATGATTAAGCAGGCGTCAGATTTTGCAAACAACGCACACGCAGTGACACAACATGGAGAAAGCATGCTGACAAAATACACAACATAGCCCATGCATAAAAAATGACAAGCCAGAAAGTGCAGCTTCTATTCTTAGATCAAACCCAAGCATTTTTTCATTCCCACTCTCAATTACAACTTTGGGTGTCATGGGCGTCTCCTGAGATGACAAAAAACACAACTGCTGTGATCAACAATACGATACAATTACACAAACTGAGGATTTATTCTGATACAAAGTAATACAAAGGTAATAATTTAGGACACAAACCTCGGCCCTGACTACTGGAAGGCCACACCTAACTTACACAAAACACTTGCATTAAATTACAGTTGGGCAATATAATTAACAAAAAGCTTATATTATAATGAAGCATTTAATATCTCATGTAATTCACTTAATCAAAAGCAAAACACAAAAACAAAATGTTCAGTCCATTGGACTGCGCCACATTGCCTGACCCAAAAAACAAATTCAAAATTCAGAATGTGGCTTCTGCTAAATGTATATTTTATGGGTGTTATCAGATTCCCATCGTAAAATACCGTAATACCGTAAAATAAACTCACCTGTAGTTAAAATGACTTTGAGGATAATTTTTCAAATGACATTGTAAATGTGATTGAAATTGCAATATAAAACAAAACAAAATCACATGTCAACATATACCTTAGCTATTTATGGCCCCAAATTGTTCATTTTTATATTTTGTGACAATCAGCATCTAAACAATCAGGCAGTTTGTGTTTTGTAGTTTATTTAATGTTGCTTCGACTATTGCGATAGCTTTCACAACAGAAAGAAGGTTACACATCTATACCAGGCCAATTTAGAGGAGCCAATTAACCGAACACTTCTTTTTGTATTGTGTCAGGAAATTCAGACTCCAAGACAGACACGGGCAGGACATACAAGGGCTGACGTTGATTAAACCAGGGCTGTTTTCAGCTGTTTATAGTTTTTGTTTTACTACACTATGAAAAATGTAACTGCATGAATTTCTATGCAAGCATGAATGTATTTGCTCAACGACCAACCTACTGTAAAATGCTGTTACACAACTAAACAACGCTGACAAATACACTATGATCGTTTTTTACTGTAACAGTATAAGTGCATCATATTTAAGGTAAAAAAAAATGTGCTGCATGAATATACTGCATGAAAGTAATCATTACTAATTTGTTTCTAATAATGCATAATACACACACACACATACACACACAAATACATACTCACTGAGCCACCGTGCTGCCACTAAAGACGCAGTTTAGTATGATTTGAGCTTTGTGACATAGCATGTTATCCTACTGGAAGTATTCATCAGAAGATGGTACACTATGGTCATGAAGAGATTTACACGATCAGCAACAATACTAGGCTGTTATTTTTCGAAAGTGTACCAAGAAAATATCCCTATTCTGTTCATTCTAAAGCATGAGAAATGAATGTTGAAACTAGTATGAAAATCTGTTGCACATGCATTTCTATTGCTCAAATATATCACACCAAACTGACCAAATTCAGATGTGGTTCTTGTCTTAATACACTGACCTATAAAGGTCTGGTAAATGGTTGTAGCCATTTCAGTTTCTTACTTAAATTCAGTTCAGTTTCTGCTTAAATATCTCTGTGCATAGCCTCACTCTGGTTCAATTAGTTGCCTGGTACTTTCACACATCATTTGGTTTTCTGGCGTGTTCTTTTTCTATTTTTGGTGTATTATGTGTTTCGTTTCAGTGTGTGTGTGTTAGCCCTTGTCTCCTTGTTGTCATTAGCCAGTATACTTTGTCTTTTTGTAGCATAGTGTTAGAAGTAGTCTGTCGGGTGATCATATTGTCTGTAGCACTGTCAGGTTGTGCTAGCAGTCTGTATATTGTAGCACTATCTATACTAGCTTGATCTGTATGTATTAGCATTGTCTATTTGTCCTAGCACTGTCTGTATGTATTAGCATTGTCTATTTATCCTAGCACTGTTTGTATGTATTAGCATGGCCTCTTTAGTTTAGCATGTTGTTGACAGTTTTGTTTCTTTTAATCAACACTTTCACATAGGTCTCTCCTCATTTCCCTGCCTTGTCACAAGCATGAAACCTATCTACAAGACCGATTTGCTAACAAGCAACACAAGCCTCCTGTTTAACGGCAAAGTTTAGCAAGT
This sequence comes from Parotocinclus haroldoi, assembly GCA_034779995.1. Lineage (NCBI taxonomy): Eukaryota > Metazoa > Chordata > Actinopteri > Siluriformes > Loricariidae > Parotocinclus > Parotocinclus haroldoi. The sequence continues at coordinate 2,943 of JAUZST010061756.1, forward strand.
AAGGTCAAACCACATTACTGACGAAATAATCCCCAGTCTGACCTGCAAATCCAGTTCTGTAATGGTATCCAGTTCGATACCATTTCTACTTTGCCTGTTTAAAAAATTGCTGTGCCCAAAAGTTTTGGCATGCATTTTAACAAAGTAGCGTTTAGTGTATGGTCTTAAAATGTAATTGGCTTGTTAATGATTCATTACAATAGCACATAGGTCTTATATTTTTGCTTTAATCCATCAGGGGGATAACTTTTTCATTTAGGCCAAAATCAACGAAATATGTATTATATACTTAAGGATTTAGCTAAAATGTACGATAAATCTATCCTGCAACAAACAGGCTTGACAGTACAACAAATGTCACAGGTTTGAGGTGATGTCACAAGCGTTAAGCTCACAGGCAGTATAGTCTAACTGTTTGTAAACTATAAAAATAGAACTTATAGCTTTAAATTGTCTGTACATGCAAACAAAATCCATAAATGTTGTACACTTGACATTTTTTTTGTTTAAACAAAAAAAGTCCAAATATAGAAATATATTAAAATTTTGTTAGCATATATAATATTAGGGCTGGCTCTGTACCATTTTTTATGCCCGATACTGATACCAATACTGCAAACCTGAATATCTGGCAATACCGATATCAGACCGATACCCTGCCACCATCTCTTGAAACACCAGTGTTTCATACGTTGCACTCGGCTATTTAACTTTTATCATCCTTGAGCTTAAAATTACTCCACCCAGTTGACATGATGACCACACTGCTAGCTAACAGTTTTAACACAAGTTCCAGCTATTGCTCACGTGACACATGTCTGTTTACGCAGTGTTGTCCAAATTGTAGTAAAGCATATAGAATTTAGTAAAGTATTAAACCCTTTTATTGTCCATCTGTTCTCCGATTAAGTGATTTTGCCACATAATACTGATACTGATACTGATACAGAATATTGTCTCGGTACTGTATATTTAAAAGGATTTAAAATAACTTGTATTATAAAACTAGAGTTTAGCTAGCAGGAGATCAGTCCTTATCCAGTCCTTATATTGTAAGGTCAGGTTTGTCTATACGACACACTGTTGGGATGAACGTAGAGAAAGAAGTTCATATAGAATATTTTTCAGACAGCAGCTTCAACTTGTGAAAATTTAAATCCAACTAAATATTTACTGAGATTGATTTTAGCAATTAGAATAAGCCCAGTGTAAGCGTACAAGATATCCAGTCAGGGAGATGAATCAGATCCATCTCAGTTCATTAGCAGCGACTCTGCTGCACGGATTATAGAGAGGGTCGTTAAAGCTGAAACCAAAACACAGCAGCAATTTCTTCAGCCTAATTGGAATCGGGGTTGATGCTGATGGGCTGCGCAAAGCACGAAAAATGTATGAATTTGTGGGATAAAACATTGACTTTACTTCGAAGTCAGCAGCCCTCGCCGAGAGGATCCACACTACAGTGAGAGCCCTTCCACTGTGAATCTGTAATGCAAATGCTGGAGTATTCTTGGCATGCTGCGAGCAATGGCGATCATCATGAGCCTCGGTTCTGCTTCCTGCAGGAGAAACATCACAACTTTTCCTCTCGCTAGCTGTCAATCAATGTCACTCCACCAGAGCTTCAGCTTTCAGGTTACATAACTTTCAGGTTATTTAAGAAATGCTCTGTAGCATCCAGGGGCTTTTCAAGACTACATATTGTACTGGGGGCATACACAGAATTTTCCCATCAGGCATAGGGGCAAATGTGCATATAAATAAACCTGTTAAACACTATTAAGTGATTTAACACTACAATGGCGCTATGAGAAATAACGAACAAATGAACCCTAAATATCTTTTTATTCATTGCCATCATTTTAATACTGATACCTAGTTCAGATAATGCCTTTGCTTTAGTGGTCTAATATGTACCTTTGGTGGGGTATGGCATTATAAGAGCCTAAAACATATAGTCTTGAATATAATGAATATAAATCGAGAACTTCAAAAAAACATTCCATGATCTTGAAAGTGCACCTCATGCAATTTCCCTGCCTTTGCAATGCCTCTGCAACATGATGTGCCTGAATGTGAAGCCTGGAGAGGCGACACCAGTGGTAACAGTGATTAGAAGACTGTGGAATTGCTTTTAAGAGACTGGAAAAGTACAAAAAAAGACTAGGGCAGGGTCGCCTATCTGTCACAACAGTAAGAGTAGGCCGCTACTGTACCTTATTGGCAGTAAGGAGTAGGTGCATCTATGCAACAGAGTTGCGGGGACAGTTGCTTGCTGCCACTGGATGACGGATATGCATCCAGACCATAAAAAATCGACTCCATTATATTGCCCATTCTGTTATCTTCTGAACAGTGTAGAACCCGTAGCAGGTGAGCTGATGACCATCTTCATTGGACCAGTTATGAGTGGTCAACTGTCCTCTTCTCGGATGGGTCATGGTTATGTTTGCAGCCTGAAAATCATCGTGTTCTGATCTGGTGTGAAGGAGGAACACGGGAGAATCCATGTTTCATGTGAGACAGGGATTCCTTCAGTGGTGGTGGAATCATGGTTTAGGCCAGTATCAGCATTGGTGTACCGAGCTCCACGTTATCAGAAATGGACAGCTGACTGCTGTCAGATACCAAAATGAGGTCCTGAACCCCATAGTGATGCCCTATGCTGGAGCATTAGGGAACAACTTTGAACATGATTGGGATGTACTTCGAAGACGACTGGTAACCCATCCAATGTCTCCCACAACACTTCTTGAGGTGGAAGTTACCCAGGAGCAAAAGTGGCAGAGGATCCTACAAGAACTGCTGATAATCTGATCCTGTTCATGCCTCATCACTGTCAGTGTGTTTTGGTAGTCTTGAGTACACCCTACTGAACAGTCACTGTGGAGGCACTCTCGTCCAGGTTAACATACTTCTGTTCACTCCATGAATATGACTATCCAATCTTGATAACTGAATTTGCATATCATTTGCATAATCAAATAACTTTCTTTGACTATTTGCTTTTCTGACGAAATTGTTTAAAGTAATAAAATCACATGCTTCTTTTCATATTCATGTATTATTGTTGAAGAGGCATGCCTGTATATTGGGTTTATACTATCTGCATTTAAATACAAGTAAAACAAAATAAAAAGAAACAAAAAAAAGTTAAAAGTAAAAGAAACACTGCATTTTTTACTTGTTAAAAATGTAATGCTGGTAGTCATTTATTTATATACCGGAGTAGGTTCTGAGTCAATTTGAGCTGCTCCTTGAACCTCTTTCTGCTCTCTGTGGTGTTCAATTACTGTATTAGTGTTCTTCTTACTGGGCTGCAAGACATTGCATGTGTGTGTTGCAGGTCCTAAGCTTCTACCATTGCTGATTGTTCTTCTCCATTCTCATTCCAGCTCTTATTTCTCTCCAGGGGTGAGCTGAGGCTCATATCCAATAAAGAAGACGCATCACTGTCCGCCCCAAACCTAACGAGAGTCACATAAGAATGTAAAGGTAATGCAAAGAGCTACAGGCAGCAGATTTTTTTCCCAGAGGATCAGACATCTAAACCTCAGGTCCTTTTACTTGTCCCATCATTTATAACCAGGCTATTAAAATCCAACCCCCTAACAAGCAGCTATGGTTTGGTTCGAGACAGTAAGCACATTCAGCTGTAAACAGGCTGCAGTGTTTATTATGATCATAATTAATTCACATATGAGCAATGTTGATTAGGTAGATGTTACATGTGGAACTTATATCCACATGAATACCCTGACCTGGGGTTTCCCAGCAGTGCCTTTACTTAATTCCCAGATAATTCCATTCTATTAAGGTCCAGTTCACATGCTCATAACTCACTGGGTTAGCGTGGCTAGTACTCTGCACTTACTAAGTCAGTAATGACACACAATGTTTTGACACTTTCCTTTAGATAACTTCACCTTAGGGATAGGGTTTCTTTGTCGACCGAGACTGAATTTGGGCCCAATAGACTTTATGCTCTTTTGTAATAGAGAATCTTTTTATGGTTCTTTTTAAAATATATACCTCTGCCCCCATTAACTGGGAACAATGTAGTTCTTAGAGCACTCTGTATAGGAACTTTTTAGCACCTACTTCAAGGTAGGGTCTTTTCTCAGCATACAGGAGCCCTGAGTGACACAATTATGCAATTATTGGTTCAGGCATAGTGATGGAAGTGATTATTTCAGACGCAAGAGACTTGTTGAGGGCAACTCACCAGTTGTGGAAAATTTGTCATTTATGTAATTTAGTTGTGGAAAAATTTACATTTATGTAATTTAGCAGACCCTTTTATCCAGAGCGACTTGCAATTAATAAAGCCTTACAATCCAAGCAGTTGTGGGTTAGGCTCAGGGACCCAATTGTGGCAGAGGAGGGATTTGACCTCTGGATCATAGTCCAGAACCTTAACCACTAGGCCGCCACAGTCCCGACAATAGAATTGTGGCTGCTTCCCTGTTAAAGTTGAAAGTAGAGGATAGTAAAGATAAAGGTTATAAATAAAGCATCTTGAGCCCTTAACCCTTTGAGGACCAAGGGATGTATTTGTCCCATACATTAAAATGGATGCCAAATGCAACTGAAACAAGCTACGTTCCTGGAAGGGATCAGAAAGAAACACTTTTTATTTTTTTTCCTGCAATGCTTAACTTTAACCCTTTCGTTTCCCGTGGGTTGTTTCAATCGCATTTGGCATCCATTTTTTGACTCCGAAGGATGAAAAACGTAAGAGTAGAGCGTTTAGGAGTTGTCTTATGCACAGAAAATGTCAGAGAGAATACAAGGCAGAAGAAATGTTCACCGAACATTGTGTGATTAGTGTGAAATAGACAGAAATGGCAGCCTACTATATTATACCTACCTACCTATTATAGGCCTAATTAATAGGGCATTTGTTTTTGTGTGTATGTGTGCACAAGTGGGGGTGACAACCAATCATTTCACAATTGTCATACTCAAAAAGTATAGACAAAGAGCTGTGAAAGATACAGTAGCATCAATACCGTTCACTCCACTGGGATGTTTTTTTTTAATGATTGTTTGTTTGTTTGTTTTGTTGTACAGCAATCGTGAACTGTAGAGCCTCTCAGTAGTTCCCAGAAGTTAGCAGTGAATTTCTGAGGCACTACCACCTTGATGCTTCCTTAATCTGTTCCTTAACCTCACTCAGGTGTTTACACAGCTGCCAGCACATCAACTACGAAAACCAACTGTTCACTCACCGTCTGCTACATCCTAGATGCTTCTATTTAGGGATCTGTTATTTCGGTCCCACTTCCTGCTTGCCTGTTAAAAATAAAGCATACATGCACTGATCCCCCACAAACAAACGGTTTCAGAAGAATGGAGGATGCACAAGACCTCAGTCATGTTCCACAATCAGAAACCTAAAAATCCCTAACACTCATGTTTGCAGATGTCTTTTTTGGGCATCCACACACTGGGCTTTTTAGGAGCAAGGGGATTGGTGATCAGCTCAGTCCAGTGTAGTTCCTGTAGTGGTGATGGAGATTTGATCACTCCTTTAAGACCAGCTCAGTCCCTCATGACTCTAACCTCACAGCATCCACTCCACAGGGGCAGAGCAGAGATGATCCATTCTTTTTCTTCTCACACACACACAGACACACACCCACAGACACACACAGACACACACACACACACTTCATAAAGTATTGAAGAAGCAGGATGGGAGAGAAGATTTTGTTCCTTCACATGAGTGGCAGAAGACTTTGACAATGAGCACAACACACACACACACACACACACACACACACACACTCAAACAGTATTGAAGAAACAGAACGGGAGAGAAGAATTTATTCCTTCCTGAGTGGTAGAAGGCTTTGTGAATGAGAATGACAAATAAACACACACTGAGCTGTCACACTGTTCACTGTCCACTGCATTGAATTCCTATGGTTAAAAAAGATTTTAGAGCCAAATTTGCCTTTGCCATCAATAAAAAAAGCTGCTGTAATCTTTTGACAGAATGTTTTAGCCGCCCAATATATGCACTGAATAATATATGGTAACACTGCTCATAGAGGATAAGGTGATGCAGCAGTTTCACATTCTAGCCTCCAGGTTTCAGTCCCAGTGGTGCCTTCTGGGTGGGTCAAGAAACAGGACATTAAAGCATATAAAATACATTTTTGATTTAAAAAATCATTACCCCCATTACCTCCTCCACTCCAACCCATCCGTGTTACCCTTGTCAGTCATGCCATTTCAAAATATCTTTTTCTAAATAATTGACACAACCTCTGCATATAATAAACATAACACAGCTGCTCATTTTGGTCGTTGATTTGTTAATGGTTCACATTAAAGTAAGTTAAGGAAAAAACAAACGAGCACATTGTCATACACTACACATACAATTAACCTAGATTAAAAAATATAATACAAATCAGAAATGGTTTTTTCATGGTTTAAATATCAATAGCTTATTCTTTAGTCTGCGGCTCTTTTTGACCATCTTTTGAAAAATAAAATTAGTAAGAATTTTATTTTAATGATTTAAACATAATGTTTACACGCTTTGAAGACTACATGATGAGCTACATCATGATTTGTCTATACATTTTGTATACATGCTATTTTTAAAAGCTAATCCATTTGTTTTGTAATAAATTCTCTCTAACGTAACGTTTGCTCACAAACATTAGGGTATACTTTAAAATGAAATGAAGCAGTACATATAATCTGGCGGCGTAAAAGTTACACAAATTGAAGACTCACTCAACACAAAATGGATTGTAAACGTTTGTAGTTCATCTGTAAAATGATATCCTCTAGTGGTGAAGTTCTGTCAGTGCAGCCTTTACTGATCCCGAAGCTCTGCTAGCAATTTCTATTAGTTTTTTTAAAAATGTGTTTAATATCAATGTGACATCGACATTCCCACAAGCCTGGTCTTAAATGATATCTGAAATGATAAAAACTGCATTTAACCAAATTATTATGACAAAACTATCTACACAGAGCATTAAAAAATTCAAAATAAAGAAGTGAATAAATTCCCTTTTTCATTGTCATTAGATGTGTTTAATTACAGCTGCACAAAGCATGCAGTCATAAGCTAGCTTGTGAAATCACGTAAGAAAATATAAAACAATAACAAGCATACATACACACGAGTCAAAATGTACACCAACTACAGCTCAAGTGATCTTAAATCCAACACTCAAAATGCTAACACAAAGGGTCCGCTAGCACTAAGCACAGATCATGCTAATCAGACCCTGGTGAGCATTTATTCAGCTTTAACAACGTCATTTTAAATGAATACGTGCCAGTATCAAACTCTAAGTGCGACTGTTTCTTCTACTGCGTTCAACCTGTATGACAATGTGCGTGTTTATAAAACGAGAAGATGTGCAACAAGCCTCCAACAAGACATAAGAAACTAAAACTTTCCTTTAGTGACTGGTTCTTTCTTTCTGTAATATTAAGCTTATATCCTGGTTCCTGGTTTACTGGAGTTGTTTCCACAGACACTTCACCTTGAATGGTGACAGGTGGAAAAACTGGGGTTGTCTGGTGCCTGTCCTAGGGGGCATAAGCGGAGGTATGATGTGGTGGATGCAGTTTTGTAGCAATATGAGTGATTCCCCATCTAGCCTGGGATACCGAACGTCAGACACACATTCCAAAACGTATTAGCAGGAAACTGGCGCCCAACCGACACCGCAGTGCACAAGGTCTCACACTGATCTGTATTACATTCACTTTCTTATTTCTACACTCATATTCCATTTCATCAGTTCCACCTGTACTGCACTTTGTAGTTCTAATATCACAGACTATAGTCCATTTCTCTGGTTCTCTAATAGTCAGGACAAAAAAAATACAGCAGCACCTATCCACTCATACCAGTACAACACACACTAACACATCACTGCCACATCAGTGTCACTGCAATGCTGAGAATGATCCACCATATGTGTACATGACCTGATCTGTGGGTGTCTGGGAGGTGGGGTGGGATGAGACGTTGGTATTGGGGGGTGAATGACTAACAGTTTCTGGAACAGAAACTAAAGTGATTATTAAATAATAAAGTGATTGGTGAGCGTATAATCTCAAGATTTAGTAACACATTATATCAGTATCAACCAACGTGGTGATGAAGTTCTAACATTAGGACTTGGGCCAAAAACTGGATTCATAATTATTATTTAATACATTTAATAAATTGGAGGATATTGAAACAGAAGTGCTGAGAGAAAAAGACAGACATGGTCAATTTAAACAAAACAAAAATCTTCAATCTAGATCTTGAACGTTTCCTTCTTCTGTTGTTTTCATGTAGAGAAATGGCAGCTCTCGCTTGACTAACTGTCTCCTCTAGAAATCCCCCTTTACCTAATAAATAAATAATCTCTGACTGAACTCTCAGCAACTTTTCTACAGCCAATCATGTGGAGGCTGACCTCGCTTTGTCCGTATCTGAAGAGTCATACTCATCAGCCGAGTCGGTGAGGGCGGGGTAGGGGCACGGCTGGTCCAGGTTGACGTACGTGACCTTCAGGCTGATGTAGTGCTCCCCCTCCAGTCCAGACAGGATGGCCATCACCTCAGAGACTAATGTGCTAAAGCTGGGCCTCAGCTCTGGATCCGGGTCCCAACACTGCAACATTATAGCAAACCTGCACACAATACAGAGATTCCACACCTTGTTTGTTCTCTACAGCCCAAATTAGTGGTGTGCAATATTAACAAAAATAATATCTCAATATTTTCTAGAATATTGTCAAAAATGATAATTAGACAATACTTTACGTTCTTCAAAAATGTGCTTGGGAATGTCTTACATTGTATTAACTTGCACTTGTAAATAGGATATTAATTGTTGCTCACTAAAGATGTCAATGGAAGTTACATTTCAATGTAAGGAAAACATGGCAGCTGTTGCTTTTCTTTACACGAGGCACTTATTTGCCAGTGCCAGTGCTTTGCTGAGTGGCCTTCATATTTTGTGTGGTTTTCAGTTCGCCGATGGTCGTTAACAGCAACCAATTTCTGATATAGTTTGCAGACTGCTGTCCAATAAACTGATATTGCAGTAGGATGGATTTTTCTAATATATCAGTCTACACACCTCTGAGAAGTTTTTCAGATTTTAGAACATGATTGTGAGGTTAAGCACTAATGTTGGACAGAGATGGCTCACTGTGATGGCTCACCGTTGGCATTCCAGCTCATCGCAAATTTATCTGACAAAGTTACAGCCTGGGTTCTGTTTAAGCAAGCTAAATTCTCTATCAAATAGAGTGATTTAGCACAGAATCTGACCAGTCCTGCCTCATTCCCCTTCCATATATGCTGGGCCTTCAATGTGTGAGATGATCCCTGTAAAACCCCACTCCCTCAGATGTGTGTCTGTGAACTCTGCAATGGTGGGCTAGTATTAAGGCAGTGGTGCCACAGCAATTAACATAGAGGACTATTGATAAGTGGGTTTTAATCTGTTTTCTCTTGAGCCAGGGTTTTAGCGCTTTGAGGACCAAGGGACATATTTGTCCCATACTTTTAAATAGAGCCCAAATGCAACTGAAACAACCTACAGTCCTGAAAGGGTCAAAGTGCAAGAAAAAACGGCTTGTAGGTTGTTTCAGTCGCATGTGGGATCCATTGAAAAGTTTGGGACAAATATGCCCCTTGGTCTGCAAAGTGTTAAATGTCAGTTGCCTGGATTGTAAGCATCTGCTAAACGTTGTAAATGTAATCTAAATGAAGAATGCTGCCCCACCCCACATCAATAACGAAACAGTTCTTTCTGGATGTTGTTTTATGAGGGCAAGCCAGAAAGTTGCCTAACTGATTTGTGCCATATTAAGAGTCACCGAGGTGTTCAGTAAAACCCATTCCACTGCCACTGTTTGTCTATAGGGATTCCACGCCTGTCTGCTTCATGTTATAAACCTGTTAGCAGATCACTTATTAATAGGAGTGTCCTTATAGCATGTCCATATAGATTCATCTGGCTCATAGGAGACTGCAGATGTATATGTTGGTTATGAGGTCACTTCCAAAAATGTGTAATCTCTAGGACACTGGCCAGGATGTGTAGTTTTAGTCTTTCCCCACAATGCCATAATAGAAATGATGATTAACTTTTTTTTTAGTGGAAGATGTGCATGTTCTGGTGAACTAGTCAAAAGAAAAAACGGAATGGAAACAAAAACACTGGTACCGATTCCTAGCTGCTCATCAACTACAGACTAGAAAATGATTACCACAGAACAGTAAGATATTACAGAGTTTTGTAATGTTCTATAGCAGCACTTACAATTAGGAAGTCTAAAGTCTACACACATATTCAACTTCCCATATGCTAATTGAAATATAAGTAACAGAAATAAAATCAGTAATATCAGGGAGTAATTGAGTGACCAGTCATGTATGTGTGCAGTGTCTGGAACACACTGGATCCTACATGCAGAGAATCCCATCTAATCACCAGTATGCTTCTTCTTATAGTTATTACTGTGAACTCTTCGTTTACATAGGTCATTCCTCAGACATCCATGAGACCTGTTTGGTCTAGGCTTTCAAAATAAAAATAAATTAAAGTGCACTTATCGTACTCACTGACTATTTTATTAGGTTCACATCATTGCCCATTTTGTAGTTCTACGATTACAAACTGTAGTTCATCTGTTTTTCTACGTACTTTGTTAGTCCCCTTTACTATGTTCTCTAATGGTGTGGACCACCACAGGATCAGCACACATCAGGTCCTATTTGGGTGGGTCATTCTCAGCACTGGAGTGACACGGATGTGATGGTGGTGCTAGGGTGAGTTGAGCTGGTACGACTGGCCCCGACACAGCAGCGCAGCTGGAGTTTTTAAACATTGCACACAGCGTCTATATTGCTCCACCTGGTAGATGGAAAGTCAGCGACAATCTGTTGCCGCACAATTCGTGTTCGTTATCCTCTAACCCTTCATCATGATGCTGCCTACAGGATGCTGCTGAACCTTTCTGAGCAGTTGAATATTTTCAGTCCAGCAGTGACTCTGAGGTTTTTTTAAAAACTCCTGCAGCACTGATGATGTGCCACACCACCACCACGTTAGAGAACAGCAATGTTGGGTATTTTTTGGGGTGTCCACAAACATTGTCTTCATAGCGTAGGTGAAGAGACAGACTTACAGTGGATCAGGACAGTACTGTGGCTGAGGCAGCCGCCGTCCCCGTAAGAGGTAATGTGTGATGTCATAAGGATCAACCTCTGGGTAAGGGCTCGCTCCTCGAGTCAGTAATTCCCACATCAGAACACCAAAGGACCACTACATACAAAGACAGAGAGAGAGAGAGAGAGAGAGAGAGAGAGAGAGAGAGAGAGAGAGAGAGAGGGAGAGAGAAAGAGAGAGCGCGGTAACTTATTATTACTCACAAGCCACAAACTGTTCCACGTGAGCAGCTCTTTTTCTTTGTCTCACCACATCAGACTTGGTTGTGAACTTTTGGGTCTGCAGGCTCTCAATGGCCATCCATTTGACAGGTAGTTTAGCTTTCCTGTGATCCTGAATGCTGTAGTACTCTTTATCAAACACGTCCCGAGCCATGCCAAAATCCGCCACCTTTACCGTGTATGACTCATCCAGCCTAATCACGGAAAAATATAAACACTCAAGCACAAATCACAAGTCTGGGCAGCTTTACTTTACAGCTTTATTGGTGATAATAGTCCATTCAAATTCACAGAAATGTGTCGCATCTAAGTTTGTCACATTTACACCATTTAGCATTTACTGTCCTATTCAAAGGATTTACTATTGAGTTGGAGTTAAGGACTTAAAGGGTGGGGCTTTTGCTCTATACCTTAACCTCTGGGTCACCACTACAGAGATTGTGTAACTTCTCGTCATTTACAATATCAACACAACATGTACTTTGATAAGAACTGTCCAAACTGTACTGTACAAGTAACTCTACACACTATGTCTGTGAGATCTGACAAAGCTCTGGTTCATGAAATAATGCAGACTTGGGTCACATTTAAGACTGAGCTAACTGATAAACCTGTGCTTATTAGTTGTAATTTACCTGAGATTTACTGACCGTGAGGCTGTGTGTGAATGGCATTACTGTGTCTTTTGGACTCACATGCAGTTGCGTGCAGCTAAATCTCGGTGCACAAACTTCTTCTGTGCCAAATACTCCATGCCCTTGGCCACCTGAAGTCCAAAGCCAATCAGATCCTTTACTGTGGGGTTCTGGAGAAAGTTATAAACAAGCACAGAGCCAAACAAATAAAAATAACATTTAAAAAAGAGATTCTACAGCCTGCAGAGTCAGTAGTTGTTTAAATATGATTGTGAATTAATTTGGTAAGATTGATTTTAATTCATGATAAACACAAATTATTCTCAAAAATTTATTTATTGTAGTTAATACTAAATACCTTAAACATGACTTGTTTTAATTATCATATTCCCAAAATATAGTTTTTTAATGAGTTATATATTTGTTGTTCCTTTCTTCTAATAAATATATTTATATTGCCTGATTTATATGTATTGTATTAATATAAAATCTGTATACATGGATTTTTTTATATCTTCATATATATATATATATATATATATATATATATATATATATGATTATCCATAATATCATTATATTTCCTATTTCATATATCGAATCCGGTTAATGGGAGCACATCGGGACGTGATTGTTTTGGTCCTAATAACCGGCTGGTCCAATTAAACGAACATACCCTATGTTACAAGACGGGACGTAATATAATTTATGTAACATATTAAATGTTTATTAAACCTTTATTTAAAAGTTGAACACAACTTTTCGGATTTCCTGACCTTTGATAAAAGCATAAATTCTCCTGGGGAGCCCAAAAATCCTCCCATATCTCACTGACCCGCTTTGTATCCGCTCTAAGTGGCAACTTGTGGCTTCTTTTTCTTATTCGCTTCTCACGTTCTTCGGTTCGATGAAACAGAATGTTGGTACAAATAAGCGAATAACATTACACATATATCATAGGATTTGTTTCGGGACTTTAGGATTCGGTCCGAACAAGCGGCTGGTCCCATTAACCGGATTCGACTGTATGTTTTAGCTTTTTACATACTGTTGCAATCGATATAACAAAATGAACATGAGACTCCCAAATCTTGAGTCTCTCAAACTTCCTTTGGCTGCCATCATTTTTACCGGGCAAAAAACTGGTCAAACCAAAAAATGCTAAATATGAAAGGCTTTAATGGTATTAAGAAGATATAATTAGTCAGAAAATGAGCAAGCAAAACGATGTAAAGGCACTTCTGAGAGCCTTGCCGCCATTTGCTCATCACTGTTGCACTGCTGAAGGTTTTTAGGGGGGAAAGCTGGAAACCTTTACACACTCTTCTTGTACACACGGATAAAATCATGACAGGATCAAAAATGTTTGATATAAAATGCAAACTAGCAGATGCAGATGCAAACTAGCCCATTTTCTTGCCCGGGAGTTTAGACCACAGAGAGCTACCTTGCAGAAACACTGGCAATATCTGAAACAAATATTTGCTGGCAAACACAGCAGATGGACAGAGGGAATGTAGTCTGTTCCTCCATGCAGATTAACTCAATCAGATAGAAAGCTTTATTGTCATTGTAATTTCTGAGTGGTAACAGGAAACAAGGAAGTGCAAGACAACATAAGTACATACATACATTCAAGTTTAAGGGCACATAAAGGTGATATAATATAGCATGTAATATAAAAGCAGTACAAGTGTGTTGTACAACAGTACAGTACATGTTGTTATATCAAATTATAGTACCATTGGAATATTATAAAGTATAGTGTGATACAATGTATACTGTATTAATATGTTAAACGTAGCAGCAGTTTATTGTGATAATAAAAATAATAATAGCAACCATTGGAGAACAGGGGTGCAAAGTTGCAAGAAAGAAATAAGTATTCCAATCTATGGCTGAGTAAGTTCTTAAGGATGTGGTTATGCAGAGGGAGAGATGGATGATACAGCTAATATATACAGATCATTTGTACGTCCTCTGTCTGTCCATTAACAGTTGTCATACTGAGGCACCCGCTGGTCTAACGTGTACTCCCACTACGCGATCTGTACCATGCCTGAGCACGTTTGACCCCCAAAATGCCAATCATTTGACTAGTGTGATATCATTGCTAAAAAATACTGCTTCACTTTTTCTGTACACAACGTAGATTTCAACAGGCAAAATTTGTTTCGGTGCATCCTGTACACTGAGTAATACAAAGGTGCTATCAGTGGAGGCAAAAAATTTTCCAGGAGCATAGCAGAAACACAGCCCAGCCCCCTGTGAGGTACTGAATGCAATGACTGTCACTGAGAGACAGCCTTTTTTGCATTTTGTTCTTAGACGGTTGAGCAGAGTTTGATAGGGTTTTTGGTTGTCTTCTCTTGAAGGCTCTGCCACAGTACCTGAAGGTAATCCAGTCTTGTGTGCTGCAGGGAGCTGAGAAAATCGTTCAAACCCTCATTAACTCCCCGCAGATCTCCTTCTCCAACTAGGTCTCGCTGCTGCTCTCTCTCTTGCTCTCTCTCTCACCCTCCTTGTCGTCTCTGTTTCTAGAATTCCTCCATTTTGCAGAGACGAGTTATTAGCTCCTGAAACATGTGCTGCAAATTATTTTGGCCCATTTCATCTCAGATATACATTTGCATGGCAAATGTGTGCGTGTGTGTGTGTGTGTGTGTGTGTGTGTGTGTGTGTGTGTGTCCTGTTAGCATCCCTTCGCATCATGTCTGTTATAACACCCAGGACTCTAGTGTGCTTACATTGGCGTTACGTTTTTAAAGAACTGTTTTTTATTGAAGACAAATCAAGTCAAACTTAATTCTATAGCACTTCTTTGACAACGCATTGTCTCGTAGCAGCTTTGATTGCGCAAGTCTAGGGCAGGAGTGCCAAGGACAAACTCGTGATGATGAAGAAACCTTAACGGAACAAAGAGGCAACCTAGATTTTATACGTATGACATAATGTATCAATTATTGATGATTTTATTATTCATACATTTTATACATACGAAATCAAAAAGAGAATACATTTATAATAATAGTTTACATGACCTTGACCAACCACGCTGGTCACCCCACTGCAGTGGTGTTTTAGCCATTATTTAACGCCACCTCACTGGCTAGGCGGACAGGCCATTACGCCCTCGAACCGATGCCCATTTAGAATAACCGAATGACCTAGCATGCATGTCTTTGGACTGTGGGAGTAAACCCACGCAGGCACAGGGAGGACATGCAGACTCCACACAGAAAGGACCCAGGCCTTTTCTCCCTGGGACTGAACCTGAGACCTTCTTGCTGTGAAGCGGCGGTGCTACCCACCGAGCCACCCAATAGTTTAAACAGAAACATTTAAATAGAGAACACACAAAAACGCAATATATAGACTATAGAGTAATGTAAAAGTAATACAATATTATGAAGAATATAATGAAACAGAGAATATACAAGTATAGAAAGCAATAGTATATACAGTATAATGAATGAAATTATTGTTATAATAAAACAGAGGATATGAGTGAGCCTCTTGATGTTATTTAGTCACTGAGGGTTCTCGTGTCCTCAGCAGGTAACAGTTGATTATGGAGAGGACATGGCATCCCCAGTCAACAGGATCAGGGGAGAAGGATGTTTGGTTTACAGAGCGTAACCATGGCGCAGAGCAGTACTTATGTATTTTGAGGAACAGTCTGTAGTGATGTATTGAGGTATGATTTAGTGAATCCCAAACGTTTTCTGCATTGCCCCGTTTTATATATAATATTACAATGTTATAAATAACCATATTCTTATGCATTATTGTTGCATTGCGGTGTGTGCATTTTACATTTAGATATATTTCAAACACATGCATTGGTGGGAAGGAAAAAAAAAGAGTTTCTGGCCCAGATTATGTTGAAAAAACAACTCTTAAGTGCTATAAAAATGCAAGTAAATGTGTTTGGTCTCTCTCTTTTTCTGCCTCGTTCTTTCACCCCCAACCGTTTTCCTTTTCTGTCCCATCTCCCTCTCCCTCCCTATCTGCATTAATAGTGTGGCCGTGAAGAGATCTTTTCTCATGCACATTACACACGCAATTATACATCTGCCTCCCTGCCGGCTGTATCGTCTCTTATCAGCACCGTCCAGACTGAGCCGGCATGTGTGTGTGTGCGCGCGTGGCTCTGTGCGCGCAAACGCACACACGGATTACCCGCAATCTGGCCTAAATCGTTACTACAGTATTCTGTGTATTAGACTTAGCACGCGCTGTACGCTATGTTCAACTTGTGTTTTCTCCTGGAATCTAAAAATACCTTCATACAGCTTCTTGTAAATAATCAAGCACTTCTGTCTGCGTCTTTCCAGAATCAGGCTGAAGCACATTACAAAGGTCACAAACATGCTCGGAAACTGAAGGCATTGGAGGCACAGAAGAACAAGCAACACAGACGGCAGCTCAACAGCATACACAGCAAACGGGAGAGAGAGAAAGAGAGGGACAGAGACAGAGGAAAAATGACTGCACCTGAGCCTCTCCCTGCTGTGCTGGATTCCTGCACAGTGGAAGGAACGAGTGAGTGGTTAGACATGCGTGTGTATATGTGTGTGCGTGTATGTGTGTGTGATGAAGTCTTAGACAGAATCACACAGCTTTGAAGATGATGTTTAACACAGAAGTAGGACACTCTGTAGTTCTAAGAATGAACTTGGACACCCAGGTTCAGTTCTGTATCACAGTTTGGTTAGGGAGCGTACTTCTAAGGCATGACAGTGTGCACCGCCTGCGAGAAGTTCCAGCTTCAGAACCCGGAAGAGTCCCCAATTGTTACATGTCCCATGCATACGTAACAGGCAGAGGAAACCGGCTAATCAGAAACACCTGTACCACTCTGCTATGCTGACATCACTGAAAGTGGGTGCGATTCGAACATGCAGGCAACCAGGCAGAAATGTTCAAATAGGAAATATTGGACATGGCCCTCAGATGGCACAGTGGCAATTTGATGGCTCGCAAGATAAGGCTGGTCAGGGGATCATCCCCTGGTGCCGCAACAACAACCCCTGTCACATCCAAGCTGCAAGTACATCTGTGCCCTGTGTTTTTTTGGTATAGGTGCTTGAGTGCGATTTGTGTATGTGATTGAGTTAGATAGTCTGAAGAACACATTACAATTAGTATTAGTAACACAGCTTTGAAAGTACTCAAAACCCGGTTAGGTTCCTTTAATGTGCTGTGCCGGTCATTGTAAATATGTTCATTTGAGCAGCAAAGAAAAGTTTGGCTGTGTGGAATCATTTTATAATCTCCAGCTAAATTAGACAGGTGATGTGAATTATAGTTTATGTTAGTGGTCAGTAATGAAAAAAAGGTTTGAAAATGTTGCTTTTGGTTTTGATCTCTCCCTCTCTCTCTCTCTCTCTTTCTCTCTCTGTCACACACACACACTGCATTTAGTTAAGGTTGCATGTTGGTACAACAGACAGGATTTATGAGGTGGAGAGAACTATGAACTATGTAATGCAGACACTTAACCCTCTGTATTTAAGAGGGTGTGTACACGTGTTCATGTGTCTATTTGTTTGAACTGTTGCAACACATGTTTTATTAAACTAGTTCTGCTTTAATATGAAGCCGTTCATTAAACGTGAAAATGAAACCGAGGATTAAAATTACGAACGTCTAAGGGCAATGAATACCCACAGGGCAAAAGTAAGGCTTGCAAAACACAGGACACTAGTAGATAACACAATAAGTCCCCCAAAGACGAGCTTTAAAACGTCTGTTCTAAATTGTTTACAGATGTCTCCAAACAAAAGCTATCTCTCAAGTGGAAATGGCTTCTACAGTCAGTGTTTAGTGTGACCACCCTTGACCCTATGCGCATTTTAAACATGCTTTGTGATATAGTATTCTAATGTATTATACCAGTCTTGTGTCTGCACTTCCCTGAGTTCTTTTATGACAGACAGAAAATGCTGTCTTTTGTATTTCTCTGTCCAGGCCATACTGTCTCTGTAATACTCCGATCTGGACTTTTTCTGTGTTTATTACTGACAGTATATTTCCTGTATTTTCAGGTTGTATTCTAATTAAGAGACTGGAAATAATGCTATTGGGTCATTATGCCATTTCTAAAACAACAAATCTAATGGTAGGACTTTTGTACAGTACTGTTGAACCAAATGTCTGACTCAACTGCAATGGATCACCCCATCCTCAAGGCTACACAGGTTCAAGTCCTGACCAGGCATCATACAAGCAAGATTAGTTGCATCTGAGGAATCAAGTCATCCCACGGCACTGCAACGCTGACCCCTGTTGGCTTGGCAATATACTGGTGTTCCACCCAGGGCACGCTTACGCATGAAAAACATATCAACTCTTCGTAACATATCAACTCCATTTGAGGAAACACATTTGTGCTCACTGGATTTTTGGCAGAACAATTCAGCTAGGGAAGGAGAGCTTATTAAGCATTTTAGCTGTGCACTTCCTCTCCAGTTGTGTGTAAAACTGCTTGCAGCATTGTGAGGCTTACATACTGTTTCTCACATGGGCATGAACAGCCTGGAGTAGCAATTTTGGATCAAACCGACCAGGTTTCTATTAGTCATTCCTACTGTTTAGCTTAGCCTATTTATTCTAAATATATCTTCTTATCTCTATAAACTAAAAGCAGATTCGAACAAAGGGTCCAAAAGAAAGAATGGATGGCTGAACTCATCAAATTACATATTAATATTCTACCCAATTCTTGGTTCAGTCACAGAGATAGAGTGGACGGGAGCGTATTAGCCTTTGCTCTTTTTCATTTTATCAATAATGGGCATGTTTTATGCTAATTACCGTTATCATTGGCCACCTTTTTCATTCCTGTTTCATAAACAAACACAGGGTGCCTCACAGCGTGTGAAGTCAGGTGTTACAGAGCGTTAAAGATTTGACCAATGGCGGGCTTAAGTTCCCAATGTTAGGAGCTGAAGTGAATACTCACATTCATGTATATGTTCCATCATGAGCATACACTAGGGTATTTAATCACCGTGCAGGATTTGGATTGCATTAATGCTAGCACGCACACACACACACACACACAGAGTTGATTACTAGATGAAATTAGCAGTGCTCTATTATTAAGGATGCAGCTGCAGGAGCCAATCAGCACCCATTAAGCATTTCAACTGCCATTATACTGCTGCGAGACAGGACAAAGAGAGTAGCAGGTGACATGTACAGAGAGACCATGAGAGGTAGGGGGGTGGGGGGTGGGGGGTACTGTGGGGATCTGCAAAGCGGCATGTATCAGTTTTTCAGTGCACAACTGCATCTTAAACAGCCCACTGATTCTGTCACTAAACTGTTTTATTGTGTTCATAGAAATGTAACACGGCAGTCCGGGGTGTGCTATGAATATCTGAGTAGACAATGAACGTGACTCGGTATCTCGTATCCTCAAAGGAATACTCCAGTGCTTTCAACCGAATGTCTATTTGTCTGATCTCCAGTGATTGTGCAGTTATACTGTATGACCAGAAGTTTGCAGACACCACGTATTCCACCAGAATCAGTGTACTATATGATAATTATGCTACATTAAGTGACATTCACAAACGTTTAGGTATGGAATGACATTATGACAGTTCACTAGAGTTTAAGAACTAAATGTTGGACTAATACCCTGTTCGGGGTTCATGTCAAATTGAACGAAAAAATGATGGCTTGTATGCATTTTCCTGAGCTCCATGAATTCCAGTATAGTTTTTTTATTTCCCATCCACAGTCGTAAAATCACACTTAGATCATTACTGTAATCACCAGGTTTTACAGGTTTTATTTTTTAGCCAAATCCAATGTTAAAGCATGATTTATCACTCATGAATGTTCCAGATCCATAGTTTTCTTAGGCTTCATTGAGGCAGCTTGGCCATGAAAACGCTAAGCATGAACCCTATACCCGGTTAATCTGACCACATTGGGACGTGCCCTATGTTACAAGACGGGACGTGCTCTAATTTATGTAACATATTAAATGTTTATTAAACCTTTATTGTGGGATTTACACGTATAGCGAACGTACAAACAAGA
>JAUZST010061767.1:0-23071 GCA_034779995.1 Parotocinclus haroldoi
TCTGTCTCTCTCTCTCTCTCTCTCTCTCTCTCTCTCTCTCTCTCTCTCTCTCTCTCTCTCTCTCTCTCTCTCTCTATGTTCTTTTGTGTGCACCTTAATTTTTGTACAATACTTCCAGGCTCCACAGTCAGAATGATGTATAACATGAATATCAGGATACATTTTTCCTAACTAAATCTAAATCGCATTAGTAGTGAAGTTTTTTTCATGTTGCTTTGTTAGAATCAGAATCCTTTCATCAGTTTGCTGAAAGTATTAACAATAATTGTAGAGGAAACACAAAGGAATACAGGGATAGCATACAGGCCAAAGTATGCTGAATTCAAAGTGTCTTTGTCAATTTTTTAGGGTTTGGAAGCTGGAAAGATTTTGGCGAACAACCTCGTTTCCTCAGTAAGAGCATTGAAGATAGGTCATGGCTGGGTCTTCCAACCCAAAACACACAGCCAGGGCAACTAAGATGTGGCCGTAAGAAGCATTTCAAGGTTACAGAATGGCCTAGCCAGTCTCCAGACCTGAACTTGAATCTTTGAAGGGAACTGAAACTCAGTGTTGCCCAGCGACAGCCCCGAAAACTGGAAGAGTGTGCCAAAATCATGGTAAAAAAAACTACAGGAAACATCTGACCTCTGTAATTGCAAGCAAAGGTTTCTGTACCAAATATTAAGGTCTATTTTAAGGCCTGTTTTCCATTGTATCAAATACTTATTTAATGTAATAAAATGCAAATGCTAATTAATTCTGCCATCATGGCAGAATCTATGCACTAACAAACCAGAGGTTTGACACATCATCAAATCAAGTCATATTTATTTATATATTTTTGACAATGGAGCACTGTCACAAAGCAGTTTTACAACATTATGTTAACCTAATAGGCCAATCCCAAATTGAGCAAGCCTAGGACGACAGCGAAAGGAAAAACTCTCTAAAAGTTGTAAGGAAGAAACCTTGGGAGGACTAAAACACAAAAAGGGACCCATCCTCCTTGTGTTGCCTAGATGTCATCTGATACACAGGGTCACTCCAGGATATCAAGTTCTCAGCAGGAAGCCCTGGACGCCCAGGAAGACTGGAACAGGTACAGAACCATCAGCTCGGAAAAAAAGAGAAATAAAAGTTATTGATCATAATCACAGGGACTATTAACAATCATTGGTGTCATGTGCAGCATGAAACTTTGGCAGGATTGACTATAGCAGCATAACTATAAAAGGGAGAACCAGAAGACCACCAAGGGGGTTCGCGTGCGACATGAGCATCCCACCTCCTCAGCTGTAAACCAAAGAGAGATCACACTAAGGAGGCAAGAAGACAGCAACCTAAAATCCCAGATCACCATAAATCTGTTATCTGTCATAAATGTGTATGCATTCTGTGTAACACATTACCAAAACAATGCTGCAAACCCCACAGTTTCAGTACTGGTACAGTTATTATTTGGTTTAGACCAGTAACCAGTGGGAAAAAGCAAAATTGTTTGATGTTTTTATTCTCCACATGTTCTCTTGTGGCTTAGCACAGTCTCCTCACAACTCTAAGATTGTGTCCAAGATTGATTTTGGTCCCAGACTCCACCTGTGCAGAGGATGCATGTTCTCTACATTTCCACATGGATTTAGTCTTGGTGATCCAGTTTCCTCCCATATTGCAAATACATGCATAAGATCACTATATAACAAACAACCTCATTAATCATAACTCATGAGAACTCATGAGAAATCCAGCTGGAAGGCACTGCCAGGTTTCAAAAATATGTGACTCTAGTTGCATGTCTCATTTGTAGATTGCCATGTGCCTGAATTGAGCAGGCAGATATAATATATTGACTGCAAATGTAATATATACACTGATCAGCAAAAACATTAAAACTACCTAGTGCACAATGATGTTTAAATACGTCTTATTTATCAAATTAAAGTCCACATGAATGTCCAGACCCAGGGTTTTGGCAGTAATTGGTTACTGTTAAAAATTTGATAACATTAGTAAGAATATATATTTTATATGTATTATACATTTGGTATCTCAAAAATATATAAGGCATTATTATGTTATGTAGAGTATTTTATTGGTCACAATGATCTGCATGGTTTTCTGTCAACACAAGGAAGCACAAAAGACAAACACACATGCATATGAATATGACCACAAATATGAATTAGCTTAGGGATAAACTTAGCAGGAGCCAGTGTTTTGTGTATTTTTATCTTTACACTTTCCTTTGTCCTTTGAGTTTTTGTGTCCTTGTGTTTCCTCAAATCAGAGCTCTGACTAAAACTGTTTGTGATAAACTCACCCCCTGCATGTCTGGTGTTGCCATCACACTGCAGGTGGCTTTACTGTGTGCATCTCCATAATCTCTCCATCATGTCAGATACAGATTTTTGTGCCATATCCATCTGGATTGCTTCAACTCTCAGTGGCCAGGAATAACATTATAACCATGCCAACCTAAATCAGAGCAATGCCAGCTAATGAATTGCTGCACTAAGCCAAATATCTGACCAGGGAATATAACACACTCTATCTCACTTTCTCTCTCTCTCTCTCTCTCTCTCTCTCTCTGACACACACACACAAGCACACATACACAAGCACACACACACCAATCACCAGTCAATAGGTTTTGCTCATTGTCCATTTTATCAGTTCCAATTATAATTCAGTTGTACTTTGTAGTTCTGCTATTACAGACTGTACTCAATCTTTGTATCTACTTTACTCTTTGTATACACTTTACTCTGCATTTGAGTGGTTAGATCAGCTAATATTTGGGTGGTGGATGATGTTTAGAATTGCAGTGAAAGGATGAAAGTGTTTTAGTGTGTGTTTTGCTTGTAGGAGCGGATCAGACACAGCAGTACTGCATGTGTTTTTACAGTTTTTCATAATTTCAAAAACTCTAAACTCTGGTGTCTGAACTGTGTACTAAATCGATTTATTGTAATTGTCACTCTTTAAGCAGTTTTGCCAATTAAAACCCAACTTGCAAATGTAGTTTCACTCACTAAAAACATTTTGATTTGATCACACACGAATGATGTGAAGAAGCCAATATAAGCCAGTACCAGGAGGCCCGGGCGTTGACGTTTCACTATGTATAGAAACAGTCAGAGAGGCAGATTAAGGGTAAAAGGTGGAAGAGGAGAAAGAGGAGGGATGAGACGAAGAACGATTATATCAGATGAAATATGGACAACCATCATTGACAATGCTCTTGTACATTGTTTGGCTATGAGGGAAGTGGGATTTTGAGCCCAACCTGAGTAGATTTACTGTATCCACCACACTCCGATCATTCAGAGAGGAGAACAGGTAATTTCTTTATTAATTCAGTACATGTTTACAGTATGACTTATTGCAGATCTGTAAAAAGCTGTTTCATTACATGAATTTTCTAAAGCAAATGTAGTCATAGTGCTCCATGTTATATTCTGTAATGGCATGTTCTTTTGTAAAATCACAAGTCTACTACATTGGTGGTGGGGTAGGGGAGCATCTATTTTAAACTCTCATTATTGACCTGGTTCGTCAGAACTATCTCGGATTCAAGTTTATTGTAGCAGGTACAATATACAGCGAAATTAACCGTCAACCCATCCAAACATGCAAGAAAACAAGGTAGGTTGTGGAGGGGGAATGGGGGTGGAGAGACAAGACATAGGATAAAAAAAAAGATTTTAAAAAAGCCCCGCCCACCTACTATCCTTTTGAGGAGAACAGTATGTGAGCACGAAAAAATACCTCAGCACATAAGCACATATAATGACATTTGACAAAAGACTAGCCACAGGTGAGGGGGAAAGGGATACGGAAAATAACAGCAACGCGAGCTGCCATCCGGTATATAGCAGCCACGTAGGGTGCCCACACAGACCCGTCACGATGCAACTGGGGGGAGAAGCAGTAAGTGGAAGGCGTGTTCATAGGTTGGGAGAGAGGAGGAGCCAAAGAGTTGCTCACCCGATGCACCAGTCCGTGTTCACTAACACAGCAAACCCTAGATGCCAGGTATCCATAGCAGCGGAATCTTCTGGGGGAGTTTAACATTCTCTATGGCCCGGCCTCAAGGCCAAACCACAGATAAGATGGGTGCCGAAAACCAAATAAGATGCTTGTTCTGACTCGAATTAACTCAAATTTCAGGCAGAGCATTCATGAATAGTGGTTTTCAAATTCTCATATTTATCCAGTTTTGAGTTTAGAACCAATAGCTTCTCCAAGATTGAATCCATTCCGTGCGCAAATGTCACAGTCTGTGTGCCTATGGCTCTTCCTACACTCTCGATCATGTTGGACAGTGGCAAGGGGCTTTGAACAGCTGATCCAACTTTTTTTATTTTCGCGATATAACAGGGCAACGCGTAATCCAATCAGCAGAAACCCCGTAATCATGGTTTCGAATAAAAATACATCCTCAATCTCCTCAACTGAAAGTTGCGCCATACACATGATCCGCCAGTTCTTCCAAGCGTCCATCATGTATCCAGCAGCAAAAGTTTCATCTGGACAGGCAGGCTCCCCCAAGCCAAGGCTTCTCATTGAGAAGATGGTGTCAATAGCATTGTGTGAAATACAGCAGAAAATCATTGACAGCTTTAAAGGCATCAGTAGTGTCAGTCTTTCTACCATTGATCATGTCCTAAAATGCTACAGAATGTGGATGAGGAGAGAGTGGCCAAAGTACCCTTTGGCAGCAACTCAGAGGGGGTCAAGGAGCAAAGATTTCAGTCTGTACAGGTCCAATACTGCAGTCTACTCTACAGCACAAGTCTGTCTTCAACTAGATTCCTTAGAACCTCTACATGAATGTATTTATATTGATGAAGCTAGGTTCAATTTCACCAAAAGGAGGAGGAGAGGCAGGAATTTGCCAATGAGCTATTGTTCCCTGTACAGCTTGGTTGCAATGTCATGTTATGTGCTGCCATCAGCAATTATGGGGTTCTCCATCACCATGCCACATTGGCTGCCATACAACACTCAACATCTCTGAGTTATTGTGTTAGGGTGTGAGCAGCAGGATCATGACATCCTGTCTATGTCATTGTGTGGGACAATGTGAGTTTTCACCGTGCTATCCAGATAAGAGAGTGGATCAGTATCAACTAAAAAATTTCTGAATGCTTTTCCTCCGCCATACTCTTCTTTCCTCAATGCAACAGAGTAGTACTTCATGACGTTGGAAGGTTTATGACTGGCAACACTACACCAGGGAAAAACTCTTGGAGGCCATGGAACTATCCTGTAATGACATGGATCTGCCATACTATTTCCTATGCTTCCTGGCCAGGGAGAATGTGGCCTGTGACCTGACCCATCACGTCGACATGAAGCTGTATTAAAGTAGATATTGCATGCACTTCTGTTGTTGTAATGTATTTCTTTGTATATAAATATATTTTTAACACAGTACATAATTACAAATTTTTGCTAAACAGGAGTTTTGTTTTGAAAATGCATTTTCCTTTGTGGACAAGAAAAATTATTTCTACAGCTTCATGATCTGATCATTGTGTTTTCCTTTTTTGTTGTAATAACTGTTCAGTGCTGTTTTTCAGTTTGATTGACTCAAGACCTGATCTGACAACTTGATTGTTGAGCAGTGCTTGAACTGTTTTGGGGCAATAGTTTGTTTTTGCAGGTAGAGTCTGAGTTTTTGTGAATGTACTTTGTAAATTGGGTTTTGTGTTTACAGTTTGGAGAAATGGATGAGTGGTTTCAGGAAACGTGCTTTGGCATTTGAGAAAAACTGTAAAAACTGTGATGACTCATGCACTATGCACTCTCTTTCACAATTCTCTCATATTGCTCCACCTTGTAGATCAAACTCAGTGCTTACAGGAATATATGTTTATTAACTAATGAAGTGACCAACAAAAACATGAAATATCCAAGGTTCATACTGTCTGCAGTGAAATAAAAGTCACCTTCTTTCTTAGTTACTTTGTTTAGTAGGGCACTCAAAAGTCCTAGTGGTTCCATTTAAGAATTATGTAAGCCACTGTGTTCTTGAAAACTTTCAGTGCATCATATTTTCTGAAGCCACCGTTTTCAATCTTCTGTTGTCCAATTTCGGTGAGCCTGTGCAAATCATAGCCCCCGTTGCTCATGTATTTCAAGATTTCGTGTGGTATGCATTAAAATCTTGAGAAATGCTTTTCTGCAAACCTTATTTAAGTTACTGTTGCTTTTTGTCCAGCTCAAACCATTCTGTCCATCCTCCTCTAATGTCTCAGTGTGCAGGAAAATCCCAGTAGAATGGCTCCAATCTAGTGACAACAACCATTCCATATTTAGAGTAGTGTATTTAGTCATGTGCTCTGTTTCACCCAAGACGTCATACTCCAATTGTCATTATTCACTGTGCAAACATCTAGCACACTCTGGTTCACATTCATTACGACTGGGACTAGAAGTCCCAGGTTTCTTTGTGTCAATGCAGAGTTTGCATCTCATTTGATTGTGCTTCTCTGTGCTTACTTTTTGGTTAACTTTTGTGCCCGTTATTTGTTTGCAAGATTAACAAATCCCCATGTAGACATTGTGCAATTGCCTCCGTCATTACACTGACATTTGACAGTTGATAATGTTTGGAGGAGAAAAATGACATTGAATGGTTAAATAGAAGTTTTTTTCAGTTCATTGTCAACTTCTTGGCTAGAAGCAATAGCAAAAACAGCTGTCATCCCTGGTTTAGTCGCCTGCTGTTCTGAAGCCAAATCTATGCTTGATAAGTATGACGGTGAAGTTGATGCAGCATGGCCAATATACAGATACACCACAATACAGTGACATTTTAGATCTTGGCAGACTATAGTGGCTTGGGATAGTGATCAGCTGTGGCCAAACCAGAATTATAGGCTCAGAAAGAAAGAGAAAATGTAGTTAGCACAGAGGCTATGAACAGAACACATTTGAACATACATGCTGACATTAAGTCTAGCATGAGACTCTGGTAGCACTATTATTATCACCATAGTTAGTATGGGAAGATCCAGAAGGTAGCACTGGCAGCTTACCTCCCAAGAAATCTTCAAACCTGAATGATGGTTGACACAAACTCACCCTGTCTTAATACCTCATTCGAGAGATATGGGCAGAGCAGGCGTGACAGAAATGACCCCACCCTCCGACCCCAGGAACCCAAGCCGTGCAACCCAGTCTAAGTTTAACCAAAAGCTTGCATAAATAAATAATGCACCTTGTGAATAATGTAGACAAACTGGATTGTAAGATTAGATTCTGCTTACTCAGATACTGTGGGGCCAGCAGTAGTGTTACTAGTGGACTTCCATAGATCTATGCATGTGGATGATAAAGTGGATTTTGCAAGAATTACTTACTGCAGACTTGCCTGATTTTCAAAAGTGACCTTCACAAAAGAAACACACTCACCTTGTTTTACCATTTTCTGCATTTCCTGTCATCATTGGATTTCTCTGGCTCGAGAATCATGATCCCATCATTTTCTGGTTCAAATCACTCATTGACCCACTTTCTGTGAAATTAACTGTCTTTCTATAGTTGTCATCCACATCAGCTCCACCATGCTGGTTTCCAGTAAGTTTACTGGAATACGCTACAATAAACAGTTACATTCACAAATGCCACTTAAAACGTTACTGTTTAAAACAAAGCATTACCGGAAACGTATTGCAGACAGATAAGTCAGTATTCTGATATATTTTTAAAGAAATGCTGGCTGTGTGCTCCTGACCGAAGACAAAAAGACCATTCAGGATGTTGCCAGTTACAAGTTCAAAGGCATGATCTTTTATTGTATGGTATTATGTAAATACACCTAGCAAAGTACATTGGAAAGTAAAGGTCAGTGGTCGGTTTCCACACACTGAGTAATGAAATCTTTCATCTCCTCATGCTCAGCAATGTGTCTTGGCTCCTTCCCACCAGCAAGCTGTTCTTGCTACAAGTCCCCAAACAATCTTTGGTCTCACATTACACTGAACTCTGTAAATGACTGTCTACCACCAACCTTATGTTAGCAGAATTTCACTGGAATTTCCAAATAATCACTGTTGGATTGAGGTCCCGAACCTTCATATAGAAAGTATCCCATTTGACTGTCCACTTGATAATCCCAGACTAATGGGCAATGTAAGCAGGAGACCTTAAAGCTACATATAGTTCTCAGATCTGGAGTGCTGAGAACCTCTAGGTTTACCATCCATTGTGTTCTAATCTACAATCCTTTGTTCATACCGTGCGGCCCTTCATTCTCCTGTGCACCAGCAGTGTATACTGTCACATTTGATTTTGAATTTGTCTACTGGTTGATCAGTGCACTAAATGGTCATACAGCATTATAATCACAAGTCAGCTCTCCTTGAGACTCCTGTATTTCAGCTTGGGAAAAGGTTGTGAATATCCATACCCTGTCATATTGGTTATTTTAAAGTTTATAGGTTATTTTAATGCTAACTATTTGCAAACCTTACACCTTCACATCTTTGGGAAGGTGACATGTTGGATATTCTCCCTAGCTCCTAGCGGTGCCCCGCCTGTGTATACTCTTTGCTGCATCATAGCCCAACTCTAATACATCCTTCTGCTTAGGACATCAAAATCATTCAGTCACAAGGCCTCAGGGTCACCTGACGAGGGGTGCCCACAGAGATGGCTGCTTTTAAGCCATGTTCTGTCTTGCCCAACACACCAGAAACAAATCCCCAGTAATAATTTACTTAGTGTTTGAACTACTTAAATTGAGTAACATAGGCACCCTTTGATATATAAGGGATAATATGGGTAAAGGGATAATATGGGTAAAGGTAATAAACATTATTTCTTCGATTAATGTGCTATAAAACTAGGATTTACAGTAACTAGCTTAATCTTTTAACTGGTGTGAACATGTTTTATCAAAACCACATAGTCACACTTATTTATCACAGTTGTTTAAGTACAACTTCCCTTTTCCAACAAAACAACACTGATACTCTTTCTAAAGCTGGATCTAAAGCTCTTCAAAAAGTCCATCCAGATGTAAGTAAGCTTTCCCCATCAGTTTCAACTGGTTTTCAAACAATAATTAAAATAAATTATTATTATTAATTTAATATAATATAAAAAAACAATTTTTGGCTTTTGTAACCATAGAGTTCCTGTAGAATCTAATGAACTCCTGTGCATCTTTGTAGTTAAAGGTATTTCTTCTGGCTCACTTTCCAAATACGTTTGTTACCTGGAGGTTGTCTAGTTAATCCTCAATGTGGAGATCCTAAAGCAATCTTTG
The DNA here is from genome assembly GCA_034779995.1 of Parotocinclus haroldoi. Lineage (NCBI taxonomy): Eukaryota > Metazoa > Chordata > Actinopteri > Siluriformes > Loricariidae > Parotocinclus > Parotocinclus haroldoi. The sequence continues at coordinate 9,260 of JAUZST010061767.1, forward strand.
ACCCTTGTCAATACATGGTCTTTAGAGTCTTTTTAGAATTGTTAAACATCTTCCTGTACAACATACTTGTTTCTGGTGTACTGTTGTGCTAACTACTTAAGGAACTTGGCTTTTGTGTCAATTCCTATTCATGCCTTAGAGAAACAGGGTAACCGAGAGCATCACAGATGACTGTTTAAATGTTCCTAAACTACATCATGAAGAAGTAATATTTCAGTAATGCTGAACACTCATTTTCCACCTTAATTACTAACGGTACACGATAATATATTGATACATATACATATTCAAGATGTATTACATGCATGAATTAATGATTACTGACTTATAAAATACTGTATGCATTAATGCTATTCCGTGTACCATTATAGTGAAGTGTGAAGTGTAATTCCATTAAAGATTCTTTTTTTTATCGCGTGAGATGAAGCTATTTTTATATTAATCTAGCTTTATCAATAATGTCAATTATTTTAGAGCCGACTCTATATACTAACATAACTGTACAGTAAATAAAGGCATAGTTATAATACCCTGAGTGTTAGAAGACATGTAGGGGCAGAAAATATGTGTACATGTGTACATCATTGTGACTGCACTCATCCAAGGACATCTGCCCTTGCAGACCAGACTCATTTATGTAAATTTGGTTTTGGCTAATCTACTGTCTCTGATTGGTGTAATGTGTAAAAGTGGTGATTGATAAATTCTGACATTAATTTTCCGCCATACTTTTTGCCTTAATAGAAGCATCCTACCTGGTGTGTGACAGATGTGCTTAAATATTCATCTCAATAATCAGATTGAAACGGAACGTACATTGAGTGAAGAGTCAGTATTCAGCCCCATGGGTCCCTGCTGAACCTGGCAGAACCATAAATAAGAAACTACATTATCAGTTCAGTGTCTCAGTAGGGGCCTGAATATGGGTGGACAGCTCTGCACCGCTTCTTCTTTTGGCCCATAAATAAAGCACTGGCATGCTGTGCTAGTGCCTGGATCATAGCATATCTGCCAGCAGGCACCACTTGACAAGCACACACCTGTGAAGTCATTTATATCACACAGCACTGACAACTTGAGCTGCTTTGTTAAACCAATATTAGAGGTGATTCTGGACTAGATAGTGGATGAATACATTTAGACATAAGTACTTAGAAGATGAAGTGTACTTAGGTTTTCTAAAACTCATCAAAAGGAGATAGTAGGATTGCATGATATCTCACATTCGTATTATATGAGGTTCAGTCCTCACTTTTGTCTGTGTTCCATTTCTGTCATTGCATGTTTCCAGGTTCTACTGTTCTCTACCTAAACTAAAAACCATGCTAGTATGTAGGTAATATAATTTAGGTAATTTAAATATGCTACTGGCTTATTTAAAACTGACCCTAATAGTACAAACCTGTGATTTACTGGCACATTTTCCAAGCTGTATTCCCACCTTTCACCCATTAAGATGATCTTTAAAGCCAAGCATAAAAAATAAGCAGCACAAGTAACAATTATAGAGTCAAATCTGACTGTCTATGTGTAGAAAATGGTTTGTGCAGAATGTAGAATGTCCATTTTTATTATTTGTAATAGAAGATTTGTGTTTTATTCAAGCATATACGCAACCCTTCTACTGTCACTGTCAATGTTAGCCTTATATTGTGGCATAGGTGCTTTTTACTGGCATCCCTGCCTGCTACTTGTGAATAAGAATCTCTGTTGTCTTTAGTATAATTCTGCTGATTCAAAAACTCTACAGCATAAAGTTAGGCGCAATAGGCAAAAAGGGCTTTCTACATCAATACATGCTCAACAACAGATTTGTAATTTTTAAGATAGAATTTTTGAATTGACATTCTATATAATAATTCAAGATAAATACAATATGGATAGGGATAGTGAGTTCGGGTATTAAGAACTTAACACAAAGAAAGAATTCAAAGAACAGCAGTTTGATGGAACATATTTACTTTACTTTAGAGTAGTTACAAGTTGTTAAAGAATTTAATCAGTTGACTAAAAAATTGGTACTGATAAATGCTATTTGCTCTATTTTAACAAAAGAAACATGACAATTATTTAGATTCTTTGAACTATGTTAATTGCTAGTCAATTGCCTGGAGACACATCTGGGGGAAATAGCTAAGTTGCTAAAATTTGTATTTTCTAGATTTTGCGACATGAATTAGAGTAAATTTAGTTCTTTATTTTGTTACTAATAAAATGCATTCTGCTTTGGTGGGTGGTAGTAAAATACAATGTATTTTTAAAATCCAGCCTGGAAAAAGTATGTGCATGCTTCTTTTAGTACAATACAATAAAAATTACAATACATTCCCAATGCATTCAGTGACATGTCAACAGTTAACCTAAAATCATGTGTATTATTTATATATACAGTGCTCCCTTCGAGAAGCTGTGAAGTCGGGATGCTATATTTATTTAAGTATTTATACACTATTTTAGCCGTAGAACTTGCAGAACGTTTGGGTGGAATCGTAGGGCTTGAATAAATTCAGTCTATAATGACACTTTCACAAACAGCGAACACCAAACCACAGATAAAAACGTCATGTCGGCAAGTAGTGACTCAGGCGGGAGATGCTCTAGTCTTACTTCTCGTTTTTGGTGAGTATTCATCCACTGAGTAAATGCTCCTATTGTAGTGTTTTAAGTGCTGAAGTAATGGAATGTTCTCTTTACTTAACACTCCATACATCACTCTCGTATCACACATGCTCCGTCTGTACCAAGCTTACAGCACCTCATATCCTACACACTGAGTAGATACAACAGCTATTTACTGTAATGATATTTTATCATTTATAAGATTCCTTTACTGTTAGAATTAATATTTTGAATAAATCTTTTATAAGTTTTGTGATTTTTTAAATCAAATCCCGCAAAACCTGGGAAACAGCGAAAATCCGCAATATATTTTTTGCCATGAATATTTTTTGAAAACCCATGATGCACGGAGGCCGCGAAAGGTGAACAGCGAAGTGGCGAGGGAACACTGTATATGTGTGTGTGTGTGTGTGTGTGTTATATGATATATAAAATCACACAGTTCCAATTGATTTTTTTGTCCCAATTTATCTTTTTTTCCACTCAGTCCCAACTGATTTTAGGTTATATGTATATTCTGTTTGCCCCCATGAATATATCATACTTTTCAGTTGCTTTTATGATGATCTGGTTTAGTTCAATAAAATCTAATGATTTTTGAATGCCTTATATTCTTTTTGATACATCGCCCAATTATATATATAATAATAATAATAATAATAATAATAATAATTATTATTATTATTATTATTATTATTATTATTATTATATCAATATGCTTGAACTCACCTGCCATTTAAAGCCTATGGACAAAGGTAATGAGTTAGTTACCAGAGTGATGTAATGAGTTAATAAAGGTACCCCTTATAAGCCAAATCATACCATATAATCTGTAAAATAAGGTGTCTTGTGTAACTGCAGGAGAAACAGGCTCATTTGTCTTATCGATGTTGTGACTGCTGTCATCAGCAATTCATTAAATATTAAAGCTTACAAAAGCATTAAAATGACTTGTATTCACCCAGAATTAGTCCTTCAAAATAACCTTAATATTTAAGCATATGGAACTGTGGTAGCCTAGCGGTTAAGGTACTTAATTCCATCCTTGCCAAGCCACAGCTGGGTCCTTAAGCAAGACCCTTAACCCACCATTTCTTGAATTGTAAGACTGTATCAGTTGTAATTCACTCTGGAAAAGGGCATTTGCTAAATGCCATAAATGTAAGCATGGAAGTCATGACTTTGTCTACCTTTCAGGACTTAAAAGTTTGATATAACCGACTGGCAAAAATCATTCAGTTGACCTGATTCCGACCAAGCTGAGTTTCAGTTTACACAAGAATGAAAACATAAATGCCTATTATAATAACAAGCTGAATATACTGCTTTACAGGCAAGGCAGAGCAGCAATGAAAATAAGAGAACGAGAATGAATGAATTGAAATTATATAATTCTTACTTATAATTCCTTTCTTTGTTAATTTATCTTTAGTGGCAGCTTTTTCCTGGAACACTTACTGGAAGAGCATGTAAGTCAGACCCTAGTGAGTACGTTACCAATGCTACCTCTGTACACCCACTGTGCTGGTCAATACTAGACATTACTATTGTTCTTAAGGATACGGAGGTTTTTCTTGTGTTCTCCTAAAACAGATATGGACTTGGCATCGAACATTGCTTTTTCACTAAGGTTACCATAATGTACTGTATGAAAATATACAACATTGCAAGTACTTTATGTGGACACCCTTCTAGTTAGTCATCCTGGCTATTATCTGTCTACTGTTATATTAGTTATACTATAAGTTATGTTAGTAATATTTTAGTTGCTAATTACAGTCACCAATTTGTAGATTTACTTATGAATACTTTAAAGAGTGGCACAGTGGCTTGGTGGATAGCACTGCTGTCTCACAGCAAGAAGGTCCAAGCTTCAATATCAGGGTGGAGCAAACTGGGACCTTTCTGAATGGAGTCAGTCACCACACAACACTGCAGTGGTGTGACCAGTGTCTACAAGGTATCTGACAGACGGTCTATTACATATTGGGCAGCATGGTGGTAGCACCGTTGCCTCACAACAAGAAGGTCCCAGGTTCAATCCCAGGGTTGGCTTGGGTCCTTTCTGTGTGGAGTCTGCATGTCCTCCCTGTGTCTGCGTGGATTAACTCCGTGTACTCCGGTTTCCTCCCACAACAACATGGATACAACATCCAAAGATATGCATCTCTAAATTGTCATTGACTTGTGTATGCAAACACCCTAGTCGTGTAACTGGAAACAGATGCACACTGGGACAAACTGAGAATTCATCCAATGTTAATGTTCATATTTCCACCTCAGGCCACAGTGAAAAACAATGGTCTGTGTGGTAAGATTGCAATGAGAAAGCCAAAATAACAATACTAGGTGTCTTATGGCACATGGAATCATTATGCCTTTAGAGAGAGAAAAAAACACAGCATTGAACCTTAAGAATCGTGTAAAATCTTTAAAACATGGTGGTGGCAGAATAATAGTTTGGACCTGTTTTACTGCATCCAGTCAGAATTATTATTTGCTGATAGAATATTGAATTCTGTAATTCAGAATTTTAACCTACCAGCATACCTCTTCAATTGAACGAAAACAAAAATATGCCAGGACATCTGTCTGAAATGTGTGCAGCCAGACAGGGACCCTTAACATTTTGGTATATTCAAAGTTCTGACATTTATTAAATAGGTGCTGTTGAAGAGTTTAAGCTGTTCTGTTTATACAAACGTGTCTGGGATTGGGATGCTATAGGCCTTAGTGTGAATTTTGTTGACAGTTTTACATAAAAACAGCCTCTATCCAGCATGCAAGGACCAGAATGAAAGTGAAAATAATTGAACAACACTTACAAATCAACTCCTGGAAAGCAATGTGTAAAACCTAAACATACAACAGTAATGCATACAGCACCGTCTACTTCACCCCAAAAGAATTAGTAACCAAAACAGCTTGATTGGTATTTAATATTGCCAGTTTTAATTGGGAGGTGACACCATAGGTGACTGTGAGAACAATAGCTGCTGGGTGAATGGCCATTAGTGCATTAAGATGCAGACTGGTGAGATGCACAGTAGATTTGATTTGTGTATGACACCTTTCTATCAAATTAGTCTTAGTGTGTAAATGCTTAGAGGATGTATGTATAGTACATTTGTAAATGACAATTTGGCTGGCTGCCTGATTTGGTGTGAATGTAATGCATACAAAACTAATAGAGTGACCTGTTGGTAGTTTGGTAAGTGCATTGCCTCTCAAGCAAAATGCTAAATTTTCTCCACTCTCTGTATCAACAACTGAAATCTGCTTAACTCCCTTCAATACTTCTTTTTTGCGCATGTTTAAGTATTAATCAGTATGTAATAATGTTTGCAGTTTCTTCACACTCCATATTGAGAAGGTTTGCATTGCAGGCATCGGGAGTTAGCAGTGGAATATAAAGCATCCCTGTTAGAATATTGATGAGAGTGTCTCTTTAAGACTAAATAGCTTTGGATGTGCTTATGCAAGCCTATACTGCTATAAAAGGTGCCAGCTTATGATGCATGTGCCCTGAACTGAGCAGTATTTGAACTTAGAGATATTACCGTAAATAAGAAAATAAATATATGAATGAATGAATTAATATTACCCCATTTTTGGAGATGTCGGAGCAGTTTGAGAGCACAAAAGACAAGGCAGTTTTATTTTCTCATATAAAATAGATTTACATTTACACAGTATTTCACAGACAATATTTTTTCCTATTCTTTGTTTATATGTTTACATGCTTCTTTGAATCTTGGATTGACAGGAACTATATTCTGCTATATTCCAGTAAATAATCTTTAACTGCATCTACATCAATAGTGAATGCTGTACAAAAGCTCAGACACCCTTTCAGATAAATTACTTAAATAGCCTGTTTGTTGCATATTAAGGTTTGCAAAAGTGTTATCATTTAGTTTAGTTTAGTTTTTTTTCAACAAAAACTTTATCTGAACAATGGTGAACTTTTGCATTTTTTTGACAGATTATCTTTCCAAAGACAATTTCCAAATTACCTTTAATGTGTGTGTGTGTGTGTGTGTGTCTATGCCCTGTGATGCCTTGGAGCCCTGTCTATGGTTGTTGCTGCCTTGAACACTATTCTGGTGGCTGGGCCCTGGGGACTCTGCTTAGGGTTGAGTAGATAAGATAATGAATGCATCAATGTTAGCATATACAAACTTTCCACGTATGCTTAGTGGAGCGTAATTGGTGAAATGTTCATAAGGCTATCGAAGAAGTTAGTTTTAGGCTTAGAACTGCTAAGCAGAATGTTGTGCTGGCAATGTTAGGACCTTACAAATTGCTTATTTTTGGGTCAGTGTATTTATTTATTCTGTTGCCAAATTATGAGAATAATATTAATAAAGAAGTTCATAAAATTATTTGCAGTGTCATATTCATGCAAGTTATACCACAGGTGTACAATTCACTAAATCACATACATGTATTGATCCTTCCTTCAGTTTTGTAAACCCAAAGGTGACAATGCTGTGCTTATTGATGCCTGACTGATTTGAATTATATGGGGTAATTACACAGTCTGTATCCATTACTCATTCATGATCAGCATTCCACCATCAACCCAGCCTGCATGATGGTATCACTGTTAGACTCAAAGTTTTGGTTTATCATATACATATTTTTTAAATAATTTGTTTAGAAAACAACCTTTACTGTTTAGTGTGTTTCTCACATTCAATATTGTATGAATACTCAAAGAGCAAGAACAAAGACTCAGAAGGTCAGTCAGTCTATACTGCTATGTTTGTGCCAATCCTAGTCCTATTGATGGCAACGTCCGCAGCTCCAGGTAGCAGTGATGTGAACATAAAGCTACGAAGTCATGTTAAAAAGCATGCAGAGCGAGCATAGATACACCCCTCTGCATGCTTCACTGCTCCTGTTGATGCTGAGAGTGTTTATTCCCTCTTCAGTACCCCTAGAGCAGACAGCAGAAACACATGCCACAACGAACGTGTTGAGCTGAACTCCTGCCATGCATACATTACACAACCCCAGGCAAAAATGATGGGCTCACCAGTCTTGGAGGAAGATATTTCAATTCATTTTGTAGAAAAATGTTAATAGAGCAATGACACAAAATATTTTTTTAATTCCAACCATCTGGCATTACGAAAACAATAAATACATAAATAATAAATAAATAGAATTGCTGTAGTCAATTACAATTGTCATCAACAAACATCCTTTCTGTAACAAAAAAGGCCAAAAATTTCAATGTAGACTTTGGCATTTATTGAAGTATTGACTGTCATCTCCCCTGTGTCTTTACCTGACATGCAACCCCATATCATCAATGACTGTGGAATTTTGCATGTTTTCTTCTGACAGTCATCTTTATAAAGTTCATTGGACCAGCACCACACAAACATTCCAGCATCATCATCTTGCCCAATGCAGATTCATGATTCATTACTGAAGATTACTTGGCCCTCTGTATGCTTGTTTTTTCTGTTTTTGTGCTGCTTTCGTTTGGCTTTCCTGTATGTAAATCTCATGTCTTTTAGGAGATTTCTTACAGTTCGATCACAGACATTGACTATCGTTTCCATCCATCCACTTGTTTCTTATTTGTTTTGTGCATTTTCTGTTTTAAATTTTCTGTCTTGACGCCTTGGTTTTCCTTGGTCTACCTGTATGCTTCCCTTTTACAACCTTCCCATTTTACTGGGGTTACTGGGGATATCATGAGACCCCAGACTCCCCCCAGAATCCCCAGACTTGCTAAATCCCCAGGATTTAGAATTTAGTCGGAGCCCAAGATGCAACATCCAAAGACTACGAACTAGAAAACAAAGGGGTGTTTATTTAAATAACACAAAGAGCTGGTCAGGCAGTAACAGAAACAGTAACAATAAGCACAAAAACAGGAGAAAACCCCAGTCCAGCAAGCATGATGAGAAGAGTCCGATGTCTGTTACCAGAAATGCTAACCGAAACCAAACTAAACAGACACGGACTAAACAAAAAGGGAAATAAAGCTGGAACTCGAGAAATAGAAACAAGTGCAACGGAAAAAGCAAAAACAACAAAGTAAACTCTAAACATACCTAGACTGAGCACATAAAACAAACACATAAAATCAAACAATGAAACCAAAACAGAACGGCACGTGCGTCGCCGGCAAAAACGTAAACAAAACATTAAGGGAACGGTGAAACGTAACTATCCGCATTGGAAACGAAACGGGTGCGGAGCGAACCCTAACAACCTTCATGGAGAAGTTCTAGAATTCTCTCCTTTGTTTCACCTGACATCTCTCCTGTTGGAGCCATGATTCATGTCAATCCACTTTGTGCAACAGCTCTCCATGTGTGATCACTCTTTTTTAGCTGGCAACTAATTAGCAGATTTAATCTGATGCAGGTGTTTATTTTAGAACTGCAAATTGCACAGCAATTCCATAATATTTTCCTCAGAAATTAGTGATTCCATATTTCTTCCTCTACTTGATACAAAAACACAGTTGTGACTGACTACAAAAATTGTATTTATTTCTTTATTATTGTTTTCTTAATATCATAATGTTGGAATGCTGAAAAAAGGTTTTGTGGCATGTGCCACAACATTTTCCTACAAACTTATACAATTAAAAGATCTTCTTCCAAGAGTGGTGATTCCACTCTTATAGAGCGATCTCTGTTATTTTGGCCACAGTCAGTGCTACCAGGTTAATAATATAAAGAATATACTAGAATATCAAATTATATGGCAAATAGTGACAGTAGAATGTGTTGTACTGAACACCCCAGTGACTCTCAATATGACATTTTAAAAGGTTTCCACTATCTCAACAATTCATTTCAGTCAAATCAACTTTTTTTCCTGTCCTCCCAAAACGTCCATAAAGAAAATGCTTGCCAACATTTGGAAGCCTATATTACCCATTATATGAAAATCCTATAATATTGGTGTACTCCAATTAACACAACTACTATTAATGTCAGCATAATTTTGTTTTGCCATGTACTTTATGATTGACCCTCCTGGCTTATTATCTGTTTACTGGGCATGTCTTACCTCTCTACCTTGCTTCCCATATGTCCTCTATTTGTGTGGGCGGGGTGCAGATTGGCATTTTCCTTATTTCTGCTCTAATGTTTCTGGTTATCTCACTTCCCTTGCAATGGCCATCTTTTTAGAATTGAATGGAATAGATTTCGCTGAGAAAAGTGTTATAAACAAAGTTAAAACAGTGAAATATAGAGTAGACTCCTATCTCAGGTATAATACAAAAAGAAATAGAAACAATGGTGAATAGTACAAAGAAATTAAGATTACAAATATACAAGTCTATATATATATACTACAATGGTATTAAAGTGACCAGTGATAAAGTGATAGTATGCAGTGGGGGTGCAGCAGAAGGGGGGGGTGTCCTGTGACTGCTCACCTGGATGGGTGATTTGGGTAAGAAATGGGGTTGATGGCTTTCACAGCCTGTGGGTAAAAGCTCAGTCTGTTAGTCTTTGGTTTTAACTGTCTGTTTCATATGGTGTTTGCAACAGCAATTTCAGTTGATAGAAACTGGCGTAGGGCTTTAGATTGTATGCCTCAACATATGTACGCAACAACAGAGGTAAGGAAATATTTATCTTTTATCTTATGTTTGCTCCCGAAGTGTGTACATGTAGTTGTCATTAACGTTAATGCTTGTCTTGTTAACAACGTTTTTGCTGAAAGTGTGCATCTGCTATTGCTCATGAAATTCTTTCCTAGGTATATATTACATTAAATTGCTAGGCGTACATTACTTTTATATTACTACTAAAATAAACTTTATTAACCATATACTACATATATTCAATGGCCAATAGTGCCAATGCATGTTAACAAATCCGGGGAAAACAAAGAACATTTCTTAACAAAAGACACATAAATTAGTCATTTAAACGATAGGTGAAAATGACTCCACTCGAGATCGGTGGGGCGTAGAGCCCAGAGTCCCATGGTGGGGCCGAGGGGCTCATTCCATAGCTGTACAAGGGTCCACGAACAGCCTGGGTGCTAAGAGTCTGCTGGGGTTCATTTAGTTGAGGTCCAGGGTGATAGGGTCCCAGGGGTTTTGCGAACTGGCTGGAGCGAAGAGGGTCCCAAGGCGACGGTGGGGGCCGCGGTACCGCCATAATGGCTCTGTGCCAGAGGGTCCAGGACGGCTTCCATGCCGGAGGCCAAGCAACAGCGCCTATGGGAGCTGGGGTACTGCGAACGAGCCCATAAAAAGGAAAAGAAAAAGAAAACTAAAAACAGTCTTAACAGAAAGGAAGTAAAAGGACATAAATGGGGAGAAATAAAGGACGGCTTTCAGAGCCGAGGATCTGCAGACGGCCGTGATGCCTGAAGATCCAGGGATACAGGGGTCGGCGCCGATAGTGACCCTATAGCGGCTTCTTGTGGCCAGGATACGGAGGCGACCCCTCCAGTCGCGGACCCAAACGTGAGCCATTCGAGCTGCGGGTCCAGGGTACAGCCCCTTCCAGCCTCATGTCCCGGGCGCCATCAGCTGCCAGGGAAGACGAGTGGCGGAGTCTGTACAGGACTATAAAATGAAACAAAAGAAAACTTTGCGGCCACAGACAAAGGAAACACTCAAACACTGAAAAGGTAACGCAAAACAGACAGGTATTAACGTAATGAGCCTGCAAACACAAACGTGTTCAAAACTAATTACCTGAAATGAAAAACAGGTACGTAAAGTAATGGAACAAACCTATCGATCGTCACGGAGAATCAAAACAAACGCCATTACGGACGTAGGGAGAAAAGGAAAACACAACACTAAGGGATAGGAGTAAAATAACACACCGCGGCGAACATCGCAAAAGGGCTCGCAGCGTGAACCCTAACAAACAGCATATAAATATGTAACATATAACATATTTTCTGCCGACTAGCTGGCTGTCCCTAGTGTATTAACTGTATAACAACTGTACATACAATTTTGTATGATGTTATTGTTGTTCAGTATTGAATAGAGCGAGGCTGCCAGGGGAAGACAGGTCTATGAAAAAGAACAAGCCACCCCATAGTTTACTGTTAGGAAGGAAGAGTAGTTTATCCAGGGCTTTCAGACATCAGTCCTCTCTGAACAGCACTGTAGAGTTATAAGTTAAATATTTGACTTTACTGAACACACTTTATTTAACTGTCCCAAATCCAACACTTGGATTTGATTAGTACATATGATACATTCTGAGTGATAAAAAAGGAATTAAAAACAGAGCTGTTGACCTCCAGGAGTTTGACAGACAACGATGTGTTTCCCAATCCTACTCCTGATGGCATTAAACCTTTGTATTCTGTGGATTCATTACTATGAAAAAAGACAGATGGTTTAAAATAGGAGTAAAGGAGGCCATCGTTGAACAGAGGGAGTAGTTTATGACACCCGTTATTAGGTACCTAAAAGACAGTCTAGAAATCTCTTTCTAGGTGGTTCCATTCGCACCTTGACCCATGGAACTCTAACGACACACAGAATGGCAGGGTGGTGCAAAAACTCTTGAATTGGTTACACCTTGGCCCCTGTGACCCTAATGACTCGTTTGTTGACACAATGGGTCATAGACTCTCAGGACCACCTCCAAAGTGCCAAGCCCACTAGAGGTTAACTACCTGTGACTCCCCATAAACTTCTAAAACTGACTAAGCCATTCAGATGAGAGGTGAATCATCTTAAAGAACCAAAATAGAAGTCCAGTTGCTTTCATGTCAAATACTCCAAGTGACATAATGCATTGCAGTTCTGATGCAACTCTGTAATTTGCTTACAAAGTTAGCAACACAAACTAGTGCAAGTTTATGCATTTTCTAACCCAGTGGTCCACAAAGTGGGGGCCTGGAGGTATTGCAATGGCAAAGCAAAAAAAAAAAAAGAATGCTGTTACATGGTAAAAATTTATGTTACATAATGCATGTCAGTTGAAATGATTCCACTTTGAAGTTGTCACTAGGAATAAGAACATTTGTATGACTTGTTTAATTGTTTAAATGTTTAATTTACTTAAATAAATAAAGCAGACAAACATTTAAAATTAATTCAGCTGAAAGCTGAAGACAAGTGTCAAAATGTTTTGTTTATTTCTCTAATTTACATATTCGATGTGTGCTCTCAGTCATGCTATGGATTATGTTTTGGTAACCTGGTGTGCAGGCATCTGATTTCACCTTGAAAGAAATAGTGGACAGTAAACTTTGCACTTAACACAATGAGAAATGAGAAAGTCCTTGTTAATGATCACCATAACACATTTATTCTTTGAAGGTGGGTTCAGTGCCTGAGAGCTATAGTCGTTCCATTCAAACAGCAGTGGCACTGCACCTTTTGCACCTCTTCTCCAACCTTCTAGTAATTTGGGTTCAACCAAGTGGTCTGGTATGAAATGTCTGCTACACACTTTCTGATTAGGAGAAATGGTAATGTGGTCCTGATGGATATTTATTAGCCACTGTCTCTTGAGCTCAATCTGGGCTGAGAAGCTATGGAAACCTAAACGTGCCATACATTTAGCAAAAGGGAACAAAAATGTGCTCTAAATATTTCTTTAGTTGTTTCTGAAACTGTTCAGTCTTAAAGACCTCATCGTGTATACTCATTTGAATACACATTTATACTGCTCGCAAAAATAGGGGATATTTTAAAAAAGAAAGACCTCATAATGAACTGTCCCCTAATTTTTGTGGGCAATCTGTTCAACTGTAATGAAATGTATGAGATAACTCAGAGGCTGAAAAACAGAGAGCATGAATGAGAGAGGGAAGCAGACATGAGAGAAGAACAATAGAGGCCCAAGTGTTCAGCATTCCGTGTCAGTTATTCAATGACTATCTTGCAGTAGGTTATATACATGTGTTATTTATAATGTGTGCAAGTGGCTTGGTGAGCATCAGTGCGCGTGTGTGTGTGTGTGTGTGTGTGTGTGTTGGATCCATTAGCTGCAATCCCCCTGCAGCTGGTAGGTCAGCTGGTGTAATTGGAGACACATTTTCAGTAGGCTGTTCCCAGCCTGTCATGCATTGTCTTAATTAACCAAAACTTAGCTCACTGTGCCCAGCATATTCTTACACACACACGCACGCACGCACGCACGCACACACACACACACACACACACACACACACACACACACACACACACACCACCACCACCACGAGCAACTTTAACAGGAA
>JAUZST010061778.1:0-23071 GCA_034779995.1 Parotocinclus haroldoi
GAAAGAAAGAGAGAGAGAGAGAGAAAGAAAGAAAGAAAGAAAGAAAGAAAGAAAGAAAGAAAGAAAGAAAGAAAGAAAGAAAGAAGGAGACAAACAGATAGAGAGAGAGCGAGAGAGGGATAGAGAGACATAAAACAAGAAAGAGAGAGTGAGAGAGAGAGAGAGAGAGAGAGAGAGAGATAAAAAGAGTGAGGGGAGAGAGAGAGCAATTTAATGAGGGGCTGAGTGAGCATGCAATGCATGCACCTCTACACTGAGATAAGATTTTACAAACTCTCATATCATCTCAAATTGTAAAGCATCATACATCACATCACATAGAAAATCAATATATGGAGGTCAGTGCTGATATTAAATAAATCAGTGTATGGGAAAACTGCAGTATCTGGATTATACAATCCACGGTACAGCAATGTATCCCATCTAGCATTGCTAATTACAGTATATAATATGGTGATTGGACAACGTCCAAATAGGTAACTTGCTATTTCAAAGAACGTGTCATGACTGTTAAGCGACGCATGCGTGTACTTTTTTGTTACTTGTTCATATAAATCTACTCAGTGTGACTATGTTGTAAATGTGCATGTGTGAGGGTAAGAGTGTTTGAAATACAAAAGCGAACAGCAGAGAAAACCACCTCTGAGCTTTGGGATTTATAAAGAGTGTGAGTAGCATGAGGAACACAACTAGAGCCCAAATGCCCCTCCCAATGCCCTTGAGGAGACAATGCAAGACATTACCAATAAACATCTCGGTAATAGCAAGGTATAACAGTATAAAGAGAAAGAACCTCTCAGGAGAGAACCACACAATGTAGGAACGAGATATTCACGTGACGTTTAGTGACTGATGCTGGTTCTGATGAAATCTAAATGGAATACGTGGTGTTGCTGTAAAGCTTTTATTTCTCATCTCTAGAAGCTTATATGTGCTCCCTTCAGCAAAGCAAAGTCAGCTCCCAGAGCCAAGCACTGCCCTTTGTCAGGAATATGAGTGCTCAATTTCACTTCAAATCTAAACTTGCTGACAACAGCATCAGTTAAACTGGGCGGCCAGAGGCACTTACCCTGCTCTCTCCTTCATCGTGCCCCACAAAGCACAGTTAAAAAACCTTCACCAGGCATTTATGGAATACAAATATCTGGATTTCAGTCAACTGAATTTTTTTCTCAACTTTAACATTATAGCAACCTTCCCTGACATGATGTAGCTGGGTTCCTGAACGAAAATGTGCGCATTTTATTAAATTCATTGAGTTCTTGCCCAAACACAAATCACAGTCATTGGTTAACTTAGGTCCAGTGTTCAAATGCAGATAAATATGGAGCTTCTTACATTTATTTTGACTTTAATTTATTTGCAGACAGTTTAAATGAAAGATATTTCATGTTTTGTCTGGTCAATTTTGTTACGGTAAAGCATTTATCACTTGTCTAACTGTGCTTACTGCACTAATCTCACACTTAAACAAGTTTACATTTACACAGTAGTGTAAAACCACAGATATGGTTGAGCTTGTGCTCAGTTAAAGTAAATGTGAGTTGTTTAGATCTAATTCTAATTCAGCTTTATTCAGTGATACTATCTGGTCCTATCTTGCCTTCCTTTCAACAGCCTGTTCTATCTGTGACCGCTATATCCTTGCAGCTTAAAAAGTTCTTTAACATCAAACACTCATACACACTAACACAAAGACAAACACACAGTGTAGAGAGGTGAGCATATGCTTCTCCTCTCAGCCATCCACAGATCAAATAGTTCAATTACCAGCAAAGCTCCCACATTAAAGCAGCGAGGGGTATGGGTTTCCAACTCCAGCTCTTGCACCTCGACATTACAGCCCTTTTCCCCCCAATCATCATCAGCAAAGCTGTCAGGCTCAATAGCTCTGTCATTCATCTACCAGACACCAGAGCTCACAAACCCACGAATTCTCTGTACACGCTGTGCTGTAGGGCATGTCAACCTCAGCTGGAAAAGCACAGGGAATGTAGGCATTTGAAGAGGGGCATGATGGGAAAGCTATCTAGCCGTCATGCCAGCTCCACCCACAAGCCTAACCAAAACTTACTTTCCCCAGTTAACCAAAGCTATTCAATCGTATCAGTTTGTTCAAGCTCAGTATATTCATCATTTAACAACATCCACAGTCACAATGCTGCTTCACCATAAGTCAGTCATTCGAGACTAGATCTCAACAAGGCACAATGACAAGGGAAAAAACTCCCTGAATCATATAACAAAGAAAGATTGAGATAAACCAGGCTCAAACTGGCAACCCATACACTAAGTTCTCCATGAGTCTCCATGGGTGACAAAGGCATAGTCACTCAATTCCGGGAGTCAATGAGAGCATAACTTGTGCCATGTGCTTTAGATATGAAAAGCACCAGTAAATATGTATGTATGTGAACTCAATGCCCAAGAGAGTTATGGCAGTGCTAGAAAATAATGGTCTTTACACAAAATATTGACAATTTAGGTACAATTTGGTCTGGTCATTTTACCTTAGAGCAGTTTAAACAATAATGGCTGTGTGTTGACTTATCTTGATTTCACAGCAAATGTACACTGTTATAAAGTTAGACTGACTATGTTTGTATATATATATATACCATATATATGTGACCAACTAAATTAAAGTGTTGGGTTTCTGCCTAAAATCTGGTTTCTGGTGAAAAATAACAAAATTGTGTTTCACACACACACTGTTACACAATGTGAAGGTTATGGCTCCAATATTGTTTCATGCTCTGACAGACATGTGGACAGTTCGAGGTTACTAAATTAAGTATGATGGCATCTGGAGTCAGGGAACACAGCTTCAAGTTTTGTTAAATTGTCAGGGGCTTTTGTCAGCACACAGATACCTTGTTTAAAATTAGACACAGGATTTATTATGTAGGACAACTTTAATTATTATATTGAAACAATTATCAGCGACATACAGGATATCATATACCAGAGTGCTACTGTGCTTGTGGGAACTGAATGATATTAGCACAAATGTATAATGTAAGAAATATTGCACACTGTGAATACATATGCAACAATCACTATTTCTTTTTTCACTGTCATGACCTCAGCATGTCTGAAAGCTTCTGCTTAGCACTTCAGCTGCGGTGAATAAATTCAGTCATGGGATCAGTGCTATTTTGTATGCCATTTCATTATATATGTACTAGACACACAATTTGCCCCGGGCCATGTTGTAATCAACGTTAGATTACATTAAACATAGCTAGGAATTTCATAGATTTATGTGAAGAAGGTAATTTATTCAATCTAAAGCACTAAGTTGAATGGTTTCAGAGCTTTACAGTACTTTGGTGAGATGAGCTGCAGCAGTACAAATTGATGGAGTATGACAGCTGTACAGGATCTCACAGGGCAGCCTGGTGAGCTCTGACAGCACCTCGCTGATGCAATGTTACAGAAACTCTCCTTCATGAAACATTTTAAACATGATGCTGATCAGTGGCCTGCAGGTTTCCTTATGGCTGACCGACACGCCTTACAGGAAAGGGTCAGAATAATGATATACAATTAAGCCTAACTGGCGTAATTATAGAAAGCTTTTAAGTAGTATGGTTTGTTTACTTGACATCACATAAGCACGCGGATATATACATAACAGGATCAAGGTTACATTGACAGACACACCTCATGTTCAGTACCTCAAGTAATGCACATGTTCAGTATCATACATTAAATGCAACATCTCTAGTTCATCTAACTTACATGGGCAGCACGGTGGCTCGACTAGTAGCACCGCTGGCTCATAGCAAGAAGGTCCCAGTTCAATCCCAGGTTGGAACGGCCTGGGTTCTTTCTGTGTGGAGTCTGAATGTCCTCCCCATATCTGCGTGGGTTTACTCCGGGTACTCCAGTTTCCTCCCACAGTCCAAAGACATGTGTGTTAGGTTAACTGAGTACTCTAAATTGGCATTGACTTGTTTGTATGTATATATATATATATATACCTTGGAGTAAACTCCCACAATCTCCACACAAAAAGGACCTTCTTGCTGTGAGGTGAAAGTGCTACCCAGCGAGCCAGGTTAGTATTGAAAAGTCATTAATGCAGCCTTTATAACAAACAATAATACTAGCTTACACCAGGTCCAGTTATTTATGTTTGGCTACTGCACAGTTTAACACTAATAAGAAGTAATCAATGCCATGAATTTCAACCTCAGACTTATTTTATTTGGAACGTGAAAAACTTGGCAGGATCGAAGGAAGCAGAGCTGTCACTGGTCACCAAGGGAATAAGTCAATACTAGTAGAGCCATAAAAATACAAAACAAAACACATTTGGACAAATCTGCTAACTTCAATAACATCCCTAATAACTTCAGTAGGTTTGCAGATCATTAAATGAGTAACACATTCGACAGAAACATCCAGTTTCATTACAATTCTGCCCTCAGATAAATCAGTAACATATTTAGCTTGCCATGTTGTTTTGTAAATTAAATGAGGGTGTATTTTTAGCTAGCATATAGACTACACAAAGTTGTTTTGGTTGATCAGAAATGAGTTCTGTTCATGCTGTGTGAAACACATTTACCTAATCAGGACAAAACTAATCAGGTTTCTCTACTTCTCTACTAGAAATGGCATTAAATTACTTTTTTGGATAGATCAGGCACTCTGTTGCTATATTTAAAATAGCAAAAAAAATGCTAATACTACTGGTGGGTATTAGTGTAATCCTGCCTTGATAATGAAAAAATATTTATGACAGTTGTCTAACATTAAAACATAACCATTTTAATAAAAATAAAGTCAATTTTAATTCCTAATAAACAGCCATTATCATTAGATGATAATAATCAGTCCAAATCTTAATTTATAATAAAATGGTATAAAGCTTTATTCATGAATTGTTAATAGCTTGAATAATGTATTGAAGGTGAAAAAACTAACTATTTAATGTGACAACCACAGCTTTTCCTTACTCATCATGCTCATCATGTCACTCAATACAGCATGCACTCCGGGTTTCCTCATTTAGGATATTGTGTATTGTTTGGGAAAATCAAGTCTTGGAAGTGTTAGACAGATAATTAACAGTCTAAGAAAATACTGAATCATATTTTTATCAGTGGCCAGGAATTCACATTAACACTTAATGTGTATTTTTCCCACCACCCCACCCTGTACAGTAACTGTGTAATCTGGCTGTTGGCATGCTCTATGCAATGCGTCTGTTGTTTAAAGTATAAACCAGTTCTATTCAACTAATAACTGAATAGAATACCAACTCACCAACTCCAGTGAACAAGCCTAAGGCCACAGGCCATTGGTTGACTTTTGTGATTATTAGGGTGAATACGAGTTAAGCTAATAAAATAGTGTCTGGATGTTACCAAACCTTGGGATGCCATATCAGATCTTTCAGTGCAAATAATATTATAGCGCTCACAAAATTAGTAATATATCATCATATTTTCTGTGAGCAGTTTAGTGTGATGGCTTTAGTAATCTCTCTGTTAAGGCACACCACTTGCAATCTAAAATCCTCATATCACCCACCCATACTCTATGAACTCTAATACCAACAGAAAGAGTTTAATGTTTATGCATTTTAATGCATGCTAGGCTCCAGTGATAAAGTAGTGCTTACTCCATACAACCTAACCAAATTAAAAAAAAGAATGATTCTAGCACCTAACTGGTGTTTCAGCTTAAACTGAACTAGACCTGCATCCCAAACTGCATACTAACATGTATATGCTACCTTAATTCAAACTAGTAATGACACTATATCTGATTGAATTACTTATCATGCCATGCAGTATGGTGTTCTGTCATTTGGGACACTATGTCTACCACAGCCGCTGTCCATTTGACTACCCAAAGACCCTGGAGGGCAGTTCGGGAAGAAATATAAACCAGGCTTTAGTAGAATGCACATCTTCCTGATATACTGTATTTCTCTGAGGAGAGGTTCCCATTTTCATCAGTCTCTTGGACATGAAGTAAAAACTAAAAAGTCAGCATTCTCAGTGGTGGTGCTTTGCATATATAATTTCATCACCTAACCTGTCTTCTTAACCTTGTCTTCTGCTTCTACTGGGGTAAAACTTCTATCTGAGGAGCTAAAAATCTGCACTGGATTAAAGCTCATCTTATCAGCTCACAGCACATTCTTATCCAGCTTTAAAATGTTTGCGTCTTCTGAAGCATTAAAACGAAGTCAGATTAGAGAAGAGAAAGAAAAAAATGTCCCCTGCGCTTTACAGGGTATGCAAGGGCAACTGAAATTCAGTTAAGGGTTAAGGGGCAAAAGAGTGACTATGATTACTTATCTATCACACGTGATTACCACAGAAGATATTAGTTCAACTGTGATAACTCAGAAGGTCAGAATCCTTAAAAAAGAGCACAAGAGTTCGTTCAATAGGGAAAAGACAAACAAAGGTTACCTCAGAGAGGTCAGTAAGTTGTAAGTATAGTGGACAGACTGAGTTGGTTTAAGAATTACAAACAGCAGCACTAAAAAACAGGCACTACACCTTACAGCTATGGCAGGAGCAGTAAAGCAAGGCCACCAAGGACTTGCTGAAGCCAGAGGTAGGAGGAAAAATATGCTGGGCAGGAGCACACAAAAGCCCCAACGGAGACAATTTCTGGAGAGAAACGAGAAATTAATACATGCAATGTATTGCAATATCATGGAAGGGCAAGGCCCGGGCTTAAAAAGTGGTTCTGATGAGGAAATTGGGGAACAGGTGTTAAAACTCCAATGAGACAGGCCACTTTCTTTGCTGTCTAGCACCAAATGGCACAATAGCCTTAATGGGGACATTCAGTGAAATCATTACATATGTCATAAAATCATGACAGCACTGAAGTCAGTAAGAAAGTCTTAAAGTTTTTGGTTTTATCACGCAGTCCAAGAGAATAAGACTGTCTGACAAAAGCAGCATGCAACTGGTGAACCATGTCTGAACTGCTAAAGAGCAGAAGACAGGTATATATGTTGTTGTTGTCTAAGTAATCTTTTATGATGTGATATTTTAGTTAAATGTCTGATTGAATGATAAATCTTTTCCCGAAAAATACTAACCAATATTATAGAGAACAAACAGTAACCTTAGGCAGAGCACCTTATCAATAGATTATAAGTGAGCCTAAACATTGCTGTCAATATCCAGTCCACTCGCTGACATTTTTGGATTAAATAATCAAATTACATCAAATTGCTAGATAATAAAAAGTATTATTTATACATATGTATACATATAATACTAATGAAACTGCAGTAAATCAATATATCTTCTACATTATACCTAAAAGGACTTAGCTATTTTCTATTCAATTTTTAGTGGACGGTGGTGGTGTTGATTTGGGTTGGGGTTGGTGGTAGGGTTGTAGGGTTTGTGAGTGAATAGTAGTTGGGTGTCCCTTTGTCCACACTTATACACTTATACTATAACAATTCTATGTTTCCCATAATTATACAGTGTCTTTTCAAAAGCTTGAGCAGCTAAAGACAGTCAGACCCATTTTGGGACAATGGATTTTTAGACATATGTAAACATTTCAGGATCCAGGATCAATAATATGTGTGTTTAGCTTGCCACTTCTAACTGTATAATATACTAAACATGAATATTGTTCATGTTTGAAAAGCTTTATCGTTCTAAAAACTGGTGGAGAGCCCCAGGTATTTAATGTCTAGTTATTTACCCATAACAGGGTGGGTCAAGGACTTTCAGGATGACCTCCTATGTGACAGCCCCACAAGAGGTTAAATACCTGGGGCTTCCCATCAGCTTCAACATCTAAAGAAGAGAGCACACTATAACCTAACGCACAAGTTTAGACTGTGGGAGTACCCAGGGTACCCGAGGGTAGTTATACAGATACAGAGAGGACATGCAAACTCCAAACAGGCGAAGCCCAAGGTTGAAGTGTAGTCGTTCACAATATAGTCAATATAACAGTCCTGCTACTCAAGACACGGCACGTAAACTAAGCTAATGTAATCATTAAAAGTACTTTAGTGTTAATTTGTTCTTTCATGCATAGCAGGGTAATGGCCACTTCAGCCAGTCACTTAATCTATTTAGTTTTAACAGGTTTTTAACCAGATACACGTTTGTGCCTATACAACTAACTGTGGGTACAGCTCTGCCCATATTAATTCCGTGTGTGTCCCAGTACAACACGTAGTCTAGAAAAGCCCTGTTGACATTATACCACTTATTGCGTTTCCACTATCTGCTTGTAAAAGATAGTCAAGCTAATTAGCCAAATGTATTAGCTCTTAGTTATCTTACTCATTTACTTAAGACATACAGCCCATACTGAATACTCTCCATCCCTCTCAATGTATTAATGTGCAGCTGAGCTGCTGCTGCTGCTGCTTATAGCCATTTTCATTTCTCAGTAACAGCCCATACAGATGACTAACAAAAGGCAAAAGTGGTCTGATACTGTATGTGCTAGCCTATTGGAGAGAGATGCCGAGTTACTTACAAGTGAATATTGATGCACACTAAAGATTTATGTGTTGTTTGTGTGTAATTTTTTGTATAATCACCCCAAAAAAGAAAAATTGTATTGCTTTGGTAGGAAGAAATATTTTCAGACTAGTATGCCAAAATTGTCCACCAGCAAGTATTCCTAATATTCCCAGTTGCAAATTTATCCATACTGCATTTTGCTAATTGTTCATAAATTCACCTATAACCTAAAGATAAATATTTTACTTTAAATAATTAGAGGCAATAATTAGCATTACACTTACAGACCAGAGAAGGGTGATGCCGTCAAATAAACAAATGTAAACTTAAAATAACTCTGATACATTTGACTTAGAATTAGCTTTAGAATTATTGACCATCTTAATACAGATGTTTTATTGTATTCTACATTATTAGGAAAATGTGACTACTCTTAGTTTATATTTAACTTTTTGGAAGGTGGTGTAGCAATCCATTATGCTAGGCTGCCACCGTAGGGACCTGGGTTAACCACATGAAGAACAGAAGAGAACACATAAGTGAAATGTGGCGAACATGATTACCTTAGTACATCTGATAATGGCTACAAAATAGATTTCTGTCTGAAAATGTTTACATTTGTGTAAGATTAGCATAGTCACCTTATGGCCCCAGCCCTGCCTGTGTGGAGGTTGCATGTCCTCCCTGTGTCCTCATTGGTTTTCTCATGCTTTCTTAAGCATAAAGCGCTGTTGTTTATATGGCTATAGACTACCAAATATAGGTAAAATGATGATTAAGTTCAACACAGGCACTTGAGTCTTCACCAATCACTCTACATTTGAGCCACTACGTCTGTCTCCACACATACACAAATCTCCAAGGACCACAGATGGAGATTTGCAATTAATCATAGATTAGATGCAACCTCCGAACCAATAATCCATTTCAAAAGTGTGCCAGAGGAAAGCCTTATTTCCATTCAACCACAAATTCAAGTGCCTGGATATAGACTGACTCTAGCTTTAATTGTAGTCAAGTTGTTCAGATAAGACAAAAATCGAGCTCTTGATAAACACATTTCTAAGGCGCATTTGGCATAAACAGAATAGTTATGCAGTAAAAGAACTGATTCTTACCGTTATGGATAATGAAGGATCTGTGATATTGTATGTCAGTTTTCCTACCACAAAGTACAGTTGTGTCTTCCAACAAGGTGATGACCCAAAACCACACCTCCAATTTATATATGTATAAAATATATGAACCATTGACTAAGGAATCAAACTATTGACATGGTCATCCCAGTGGCCTGAGCTAAATTTTAAATGTTTGATTAACTGAAAATGAGAGTCCTCATCAAAGGGCCCTGGAGGACGCGAATATAACTTACTATGTATTCTTCAATCTCATCAAGCACTCTTATGGACAGCTGATGGACAGGACTCAGAGCTGATATGTGTCTGTTATGTAAAAATTGCTTTCTAAAATAATCACACACATACCCCACTATAAAATGGGAAACAGCAGGTACTTTCTGCTCAAGCGATGTACCGGTATGTATCAGTCATGCTCGAGCACCTCTTCACCTAGGGCAACACACTCAGGCAATGACCCAGTAACTCCTAGGTGAGAAAGCGTGAGAAATAGATAGAGATGCCATAGAAAGTAAAGTCCTCGGATTGAGGAAGAAAAAGTTTACTGTAAGTGTGAAAAACACACATGGCAGATGGGAATGGATACAGGGCTGTGTGGAGGTCAACTCACGTAATTCATCAGAGAAATAAAAACAGCAGAGCTGGAGGTAAGGATGGAACACATCCATCTGTCTTGCTGGCAGACTGGGTGGAGCAGTGTGCTCATCAGCGATCTTGGTGTAAACTCTTTTAATTCAACAATTACTGGTGAAAGAGCCATTTCCATCATATAACACGCACATTTATACTATTCTATGATATCTATTCTATGATACGTACAAATAAAGGACTGGGCTGTCCTTCATTGTCAAAAAGTTTTGAGGTGATCTGGGATGTTGGGCTGCTGTCTTCTTGCTTCTCACATGTGATCATTCAGGTTTGTTGGCTGCTGGGGATGACGGTTGCTGATGTCTTACGTGATACCTTAAGGGTGTTTCCTTTCTGCAAGCTATGCTGCTATAGTTAGTGCTGCCAGAGTTTAATGCTATACTTGGCATCCTCATTCTTGAAATCCCTAACAAGCTGTTTTTCTGGAACCAGTCCCAGTCGTCATACAGAACTGTTCTTCCAGGACCAATTTCAGCCCTCATACCTTTACTCAGACCTCATCAAAGGACCCTAACTCCCCCCAGAATCCCCCTGTTGTCCAAGGACGCCATGCCACCAAAACTGTTACCTGCAAGAGGACAAGTGAACCTACAATGTTTCCTGGACTAAAAAAATGGCATATTCTCTGTTTTATTATATTAATTACGTAATATGTATGCTATTGTTTTATATTCTATAGCATTAGTCTCTATTTTATTAGATTCTCCATTATATTGCATTCAAAATAATTTATAATAGTCTACAGTCTATATTTAATATTTTCCTTTAATTATATTCTCTATTTTAATTACTTAATTATTTAGCTTTGGTGTACCTAAATTATTATTATTAGTAGTAGTTAATTTCTTCTAGGCTTTTGAAGGATGTTGGGTTTTTTTCATTATAACATTCAGGAAGATTTTAGATAGCCATGTTGCCACTGGCTAGCTGTTCGCAAAGCTGCTTTGAGACAATGCTCTGTTGTAATGGCCTTTCAGCAGGTTAATGTAACCTGGCACAATGTACACACTGGCTTGAGGAATGTGACAAGTCCAAGGTGTTGTGCTAGCATCCATAATCCCCAGATCAGTGAGATCGGTATTTCTGTGATGTGCTGGAACAACAAGCCAATCTCTGGTGGGTCCCTTTGTATCTTATAAGACTTACAGGATTTGCTACTAACATCTTAGTGGCAGATGCCGCAGGCACCTTCAAATATCTTGTAGCGTCTGAATGAAAAATATCTGCATATGCAGATGAACAAACAATTCAAATTACCATCTCTTTTATGCAATTTATGATCCAAAGTTATTTCACCCTTTCAAAACCCTTTTCTTTGCTTACACGCACACGTATACAGCCTTGGCTGAAATATTTTGGAGGACATTCCACTGACACAGTAACAAAACAATTACTGCTTATTATTGCCATACCTACATAGACCCTGACCAGAATTTCTTTGTGGGGACTTGGAAATTATATCCATTAAGTAAAATGTATTATTTCCTTCTATCATTTTGAGACATTTGAGCAACCCTAGATAAGACGCCATTCCATCATAGGGCACACACACACACAGTCACACGCACAGTGACACACTAAGGACCAATTTTAAGAGACACCAATTAACCTAACGTACATGTCTTTGGACTGAAACTGTGACTATGGGAGTAAACCCACGCAGACACGGAGATGACATGCAGATTCCATACAGAAAGGACCCAAGCTGCTCCACCCCAGGATTGAACCTGAGACCTTCTTGCTGTGATGCAGCAGTGCTACCCACCTCAGTAACCAGGTTTTCCTATCACAGTATGGACATTTGGTCTTTAAAAGTATAGCAAGACAAGGTGGACACACAAACACCACTGCAGGTTCATTTTACATTGTCTCCATTATAGAACAAGGACACCATAATGTCAAAGGTTGGCCTCCAAAGTCCAAAGAATGTTCTTCAATGGCAAAAATTACTTCCAATATGTCTGTCAAACCGTTATGACAACCCATGTGGGCTCAAAAGCATAATGAGAAAATCGATGGCTGGACACCAAGGTCTGCTCTGGTATTTTACTTGTGTATCCTGTACCTGGCTAAGTATGTTCGAATCCAGGGCCCGCAGGATCTCATGCTGCACAGAAGGCACGCTGAGCTCTCTCATTACTGCTTCTGTAATAGACACACAGCTGGATACAAAGTCGTTTTTGGTGTCAGGGTTGTTTGCTGAATAAATGACCGCTGTCCACAGTGCTACTCCCAGCTAAAGAAATATTACACACCGTATCTGTTGATCTACCATAGATGCTGAAACCTAACATTTAATGGTTCTGCAGAGAGCAAGCGAAAACGCAAAGACAGAACGAGGGACAAAGGGACAAGAGAAATCATTTTAACAGCTGTAAAAAAAAGCTCAGTCAGATGTCAAGAGTTCAGTGTGTACTGCTTCAGAGGTTAAGATGCAGCTTCCATACGGATGGTAACTACATGTCAAGATTTACAGATGTTATATGTCATATTGTGAACCTCAAGTCTGTGATAAAGTCTCAAAAGTTCAAAAGAACAGGCCATTTCTTAGCAGGCAGATCCAGGATTGAAGTTCAGAAATATTGAAATATTATATTTATGATACTTAGCTACAAAGTCAAAAATGGACCCTGCTAATCACAAACTTGGCTGGACTGGACCAACCACTTAAACTAGGACAAGCATGAAGACCCTTCATACTCGCCGCCTGGTGGTAGAATGAACTTCCACTGGATGACTGACTGGCTGAGCCTCTTTTCCACAGCGTTGCAAATGCTGTCCATTGAATGCTTAATTAATTGGATTTTCACCTCTCAGTAGCCACCTTTTTCAAATCACCTAAAAGCCTGGAGCCATTGCTTGAAATTTTCTAGGACACACTATCACCGAGATTCTAAAGTAATGTGTTCTTTAGAGTGATGAACACATTTTGACCATCTGACAGTCTGATAAATGAATCTGGGTTTGGCTCCTCCCTGGGAAACGTTTCTCTCCCAAATGCAAACAGTACAGTCTGGTTGAAGAGGAGTAATAGTCGGAGGTTTGGAATTGTCCTTTAGTTCTAGTAAATTGAAATGTATTGCCGTTTTAGAGTCCTAACTTTGTTGAGACTGCTATTTAGGACTCGTGTGTGCTGATTCGGTCATAGATATCTAGTCAGTCACGTGCTTAAAATAGGGTGTTGAGGTGAAATTCTTTAAAATGAGGGATGTAAGGATACATAATACATCGCGATGCAGAATTTAACGATGTGCAATGAGGAGATGGGCGATATCACATTATTATGCCATCTAATGCAGTCACCAGAGGGTGCAATCGATTAAATTCACACCAGCACATGATACATCATGCTCTCAACTGCCACAGTCTTAAGCCTTGTTAAGAAGCTGGTAGCTTCTTTCATTATTCAATAAAAAAACTGGTGACGGTGAAGGTAATAACAACGTTTGTTGTAGTAGCATTACTTAAAAAAATTTCCCCATATTTGTCACTTACCCTAAGTTCTTTTAAACACAGTCAAAGACACATTATTTTGAGTTGTAGTCCTTAAGAAATAAAAGTCATGCATTCATTATTTAATATATGGTGAAGCTACAACAGAGTATTTTGAACTTGTACAAGGAAATGTGCATTGTTTTGAATTGTTTGCTCTACAGAAATAGCGAAGGAATGTCTTTATAAAAAATAGGCATCGTTACAGCCCTTTTTAGGATACATATACTGCTCACAAAAATGAGGTAATATTTTAAAACGAATATAAAGAGGATCCCTCAAGAACTGCTGGACAATATGATCCTGTTCATGACCCATCGTTGTCAGTGTGTTTTGGCAGTCCTGGGTGACCATACACCCTACTGCACAGTCAATGTGTGGCACTCTCATCCACTATGGCATGCTTCTGTTCATCCCCATTAATATGTCACTTGCTACTAAACCACGATAATTGAGTTTGCATCTTAATTGCGTAATCAAACAACTTTCTTTGACATGACTTGCTTTTCTCATCTTGTTTAATGAAATCAAATGCTTCTTTTTCATTGCTTGGTATCAATTTGAAATAACCCCAAATTTTTGTGAGCAGTGTACTTAGCCACATTATTTAACTATTTTGTGTATACACAAGTGGCAGATAAGAAAAAGCTTTCCATGTGATTTATACATTTTCATAGACATTCAAAACTTACTAAGCCTACACATAGTATTTTTCATATTTTATTAAGAGTAAGGTGGTTTCATGCTGTATCCAATACTGTATTGAGATAGGGATAAGCCACATAGAAATGCATGAGTAAATACACCCAAGACTCATTTGTATCTGATTTGAATCTGACTACTAAATCCACTTCAGGCAGAGGTTTGAAATACCAAATAGCACAACATACATATGTATCAAAATACTGGTCAATTTAGAGTGTGCACCTTAGTCGTGTTTGCTATTGCTGAAATCACATCACTGTTGTATTAAACACTTATAACAGATAACTTCTTCTAAACTTTACCTCCAAAAGTTTTCAGTTGTCCTATTACTATTAAACATTACTATACTATTAATATTTAATGCAGCAACCATCTTTTGAAAATAAAAACTATAGAAAGCAGGTGCTCCACTGTTATGGGTTGATTACTTCGAGAGATACAACAATTTTTTTGATCTGGCTGACTGGAGACGCACTTGAGATTAATTGTAAAATGTGGTTGGAGGGTGGTTCGGTAACACAATATCCATATCCAGATACAAGGCACATAAAATCTTAATACCAAATCGTTCTTATTTTATTGCTATTGACAGGGGAAATCGAGGTGAGAATAATTATCATTTACACTACTAAACGTCTAACGTACCATGAGATAAAACCTCTTTAAATTCACACACGTGTATAAACACTTAAACACAATTACCCATAGGTGACTGTAAGAATGAATGAATAAGACACCGAAAAATGAGTTTTCACAAATGTGCTGCACTGCAGAGTCCTTAGATTTTTAATTATGCCAGTGTCACTTTTAATGAAGCAGCCTTAGACATAAACCATGCGCTTGCTCCCACCTTTAGCGTCTTGGAAATGTGATAATATCTTAAACCACCTAGTTTAACCTCAATCATTCGCTGCTGCCATTTAGCTCAGTGAGGTCCAAGCTAAAGACCATCAATGAGGCCAGTGATACGATGTAAGGACACAGGACCCTGGAGGCTGTGTCATTAAATTTCCATCTGTGCTGCATCACACATCTGTCATATCAACAGCCAGCAGAGGAATGAAAGGACAAGGGCCGATTTGAAGGGTACAGTAATGTTTTAGTCCAGATCTTAATCTGATCTGGATAGATTTTTTTTCTTCTTCAAAGTCAAGACATCTTCCTGTGCAGAGGTTAAGGAGTACAGAGAAGGAAGGAGGCGCATATGAGGTCTTTATGGTCTCCATACATAATTAATGTGACATGAAGTTCCCTTTAGGATAGAATGACACTGTACTGCATAGATAACAATGTTAGCACAAACTATAAATATGGTTAGCCCAGTGCATCATTGGACTGATATGTGTAGAGGCCATCTACACCATTCGCTGCTACCAGAAGGCCCCCATGGCCATTGTTTTTTTGTCATGGGGAAAATGCTGCAAGGCCACCGTCACATAACCAATTACATTCAATAAATGAAATCCAAGTAACTGTGGGTTAAGGGCCTTGCTCACTGACCCAACAGTGGCAGCGGTGAGGTTTAAACCCTAGTATCCACAGCCCAGTACCTTAACCACTAAGACACCAGAGTTTTTCCCTGCGGATAACAGCAGTGCTCTGCATTGAGCAAAACCCTAAATGTTGACTTAATTTGCAATTTGCAATCACGTTAACTTAGTCATTCGCAAGACACATATCTAAAGCAACCTACATCTTATACCATCTTACAAAGTAAAATCCAAGCCATGGTTGGCTTAGGGCCTTGGTCAAGAACCCAACAGTACCAGCATATCAATACTGGGACAGTCAGTAGTCCAGTGATGTTACCACTATCTCTACCACATTTACAGCCTCAAGCTAGTACACCCTCAGCGTTTGAAAGCAAATAACTTCACACATGTACAGTATCTCACAAAAGTAAGTACACCCCTGACATTTTTGTAAATATTTTATTACATTTTCTTATGGCACAACAGTGAAGATATGAGACTTTGATACATTGTAAAGTAGGCAGTCTACAGATTGTAAAACAGTTCTGCTGTGCCCTCAAAATAACTCAACACACAGCCATTACTGTCTAACAATAATAATGTCTAATAATGCTGGCAACAAAAGTGAGCACATCCCAACATGATAACAAACCCAAGATGACCATTGCCTTGCTAAAGAAACTGATCATAAAAGTCAAGCATGTCTGCAGAACTAAACCGTATTGAGAATCTGTGTGGCATTCTGAAACAGAAGGTGGAGGGGTGCAAGGTCTCAGTCATCCACCAGCTTCATGATATTGACATGGATGAGTGTAAAAGGATTTCAGTGGAAACCTGTGAAGCTCCTCTTATGGACAGTTTTCACTTAGGGGTGTACTCGCTTTTGTTGTCAGCAATTTGGACATTAATGGCTGACTACTTTACATTGTATCAAAGTGTCATATCTTCAGTGGTGTCCCATGAAACGATATAATAAATGTGAGGGGTGTACTCATTTGTGAGATACTGTATATTCAGAATCTCAATCATCTGTATAGTGCTATGTCCCAAATAATTGAAAATATTAATAAGTCTTATAAAAACACCAATAAGCAGATTTGGCCCAGGTTCCAGGTTTTGCTATCAGCTGCATAAATCAACATAGAGCCATGCAACCTACATAGACAAACACACTCAAGTCCAATATCACAATGCCAAGCGTGGGCTAGAGTGATCTGAGGCACATCATTATTAGACTTTGGAGTGATGGGAATGTTGCTTCTGAAGTAATGAATCATGCTTCGCCATGAGTCAGTCTAACAGACCAATCTGTCTGACATAGTTACACTATCATGACTCCGTTGCTCCAATGTTCTTTCGCACTCTGGCAGCTATATGGACATTTCCAGGCTGGTAAATTAAGTTTGCAATCAGTAGATACAGAATTTTATTTGCTTAACGGCTGCAGTCACAGAAATGATAGCATTGGGGATCTAAAGCTTTATTGACTTATGTCAGTTAGAGCTAGATCAGTCAAGATACACAAGTAAACGGATGAAAATATGGACTAATAACTTCATATTAATGCCTACAAGTTTGAAATGAGTTGTTCAGCATGCACAAACGGTTCTCACGGTTGGGTGTCTTGCTACTTTTGGTTCATTTACTGTATAATGAACAAACAGGTGCCACATAGATTAATGGACTAAATGAATCACTCTCTGATTAAACCACAAACACACAGAAGGAGGGAGGCAATAGTCATCCATCATCAAACGTGCATTCAGAAGAGAGTCTTCTTAGACAACACTGCCACTTGCAGGCCATAATGCTACACTACCTGAGAGGTCTTATACAGAGTTAAAGCCGGGACAAATTTAAAGGAACCACATTATTTATTAGGATTCCCATAAGAGCATCTAAAACATGGTCTTTGAGTGGGTCTATGGAACGTCCAGTAGAAGTCAAAATGAAAGTTTTTTTCCGTGAGCAGGCAGGACCGTTCTTGCTAGGCAACCTAGGCAATGGCAATTACTATTGTTACAATCGAAGCAATTGGGGGTCAAAGTCCTTGCTCAGAGACACAACAGTGGCAGCTCGGAAGGGGTGGGATTTGAAATCTAGACCTTCTGGTCCATAGTCTAATACCCTGAAGGCCAGTGTGTGTGTTCCCTGGTTGTTCTGTGATGTGTTTTTTATAATATATCACATTTATGCAAGCTAATTTACTGGAAAATACACTATATGGCTAAAATAAGAAGACACAACATTCACCATGAGCCTTTCGATAACCATGAGCATTGCTTAGGAGTTGGTTGCCACTTTGTTGCCATATCAGCCTCCACTTTACTAGAAAGAACATTTTTTCCTGATTGGGGAAAAACTGCTTGGGTTAACATTCATTTAGCTACCAGATCGTGAGCTAGTAAAGTTAGGTTCACATTTGCAGTTCCAATTTATCTTAGCTGCAATTAGCAATATCAAAATTTCAAAACCTACCATTTAAAAAGAGTGTTCACATTTGGTGATGTGGCATATGGACATAAACAAAATTTGTTATAGCACCTGCCCACAGCTATTCTTCCTTAGGCACTTTCAGTCTGTGTCAGTATGAAATCGCCACAGTGCCAGAAGTCTAAAAAATGTTACAAATATAACATTTAGAAAATGAATAATGTACATAGAAACTCGCATTGCTATAGTGGATTAACAAATCAGAAGAAAAGTCAACCTGACTGGAACTATCCATCCATCCATTATCATCTGCTTAATCCAAATGGTGTTGTGGGCCAGCCAGTGCCCATCTGGCAACTTTGGGAACAAGAGCAGGAACAACCCTAGAACCTGCCAATCCGTCGTAGGGCACACACATAGTCACACACTAAGGGCCACTTTAGAGATACCAATTAACCTAACACTGATGTCTTTGGAATTTGGGAGGAAACCGGGGTACCCAGAGTAAACCCGAACAGACACAGGGTCCACATGCAGACTCCACACATAAAGGACCTAGGCCGCTCCACCCTGGGATTGAACCCTGGGACCTCCTTGCTGCGAGGCAACAGTGGTACCCACCGGGCCACCATGCTGCCCTGACTGAAACTAAAATTAAAAAATAATAATAAAACCAAAAACAAGAGAAATTAGCATTTTAAAAGTAAAAGCGAAATAAATAGCAAAAACCCAAAAGAGTAAGAGTAAGTCAAAGGATCTCAGATGTCCTAGAGGGTTAAGGGATCAATGTTCTTTGCTATTTCGGGCCAGACCCTCTGTTCGTGTGCCTCTCTGTACATCTGCCTGCATTCTCCACATGTAAGAAGACACCGTCACTCCCTACAGGAGCTCCCATGACTGACCGCCTATTACTGCAGCTTCAGATCTGAAACCTAATACTGCTGCAGAAAGATTTCACAGCTCCTGTACACACTGTAAACACAGGCCTATCTCAGTTTGTAGTGGCTGAGCTGGGCTTTCAAAGATGGAAAACTAATGAAATAAGATTTGTTAATTTGTTTATACATAAACTCTGCCCTCCAGAAATGCTGACATTGTGTTAAACTTAGACAAGGAAATTCACTGCTCACAAAAATTAGGCAATATTTAATTATGCTGATATTTATTTTTGAAGTACCTCCTCCTTTTGATGATCAATATGAGTGTATTTTATTTACAGTGAAAGAAATGAACAACGGAAATGGTCAAGTAATTTCTCCAAGCAAATATGATGAAATGGCTTGCAATTTGTCTTTCAACTTCACTTGCAAAATCTGAAACGATTTAGTGATGGTGTATCTCAAAAAAGCTGTCAATCAAAACAGTATTCAGCCTTTCAACTAATCCTCCAGTCATAATGCAGAAACCCACAGTTCCATTTAAATCACACCATTTATCCAATGGCAGTCGAGTTTCGAGGCAATGAAAAAAATACTGTTTCATGCAGGTCTGTTAAATTGAATGGACATTCATTTCCTACTGGCAAATGCATTGACCATATACCTTGTTATCATGGAAGAAAACGGTTGCTTGAATTATATGACATTGTTGCTACAAGAACGCCTTAAAAGCTAACAAAATTGAGTCAGTCGTTTTGTGATAAGCAGCTGATTCTGAACAAACTCATCTTTGAGATGAATGTGTGTAGCGCATTTGAAGGCAATGAAATGGTAACACAACTGTACATGATTTACCATTTAATTTTGGACATTTTAGAGGAAACTGTGCTTCCCTTGCCATCTTAGAGAAATCACAGCTGTCAGTGAGGGATTCTGGATCGACACTGCACTTTGGTGTGACTGGGTGTTACCATGGACCTCGATAAAATAAGAGATGGGAAATTAAGAACATAACTAAAGTTGTAGAGTGGTAGAAGAAACACACGGTGAAATTGTGAACATGTGTATGTGGTACATTACATAACAATAAATCAGGCTGCAGTCTATTTCCATATTCATTCTCTAATGCCTACCATATTACACAATTTCATCATTTCTTTCATCATCAAGGCTGACTTAGTTCAAACTTCCTCCTGGACAGAGGAAAATGTGATTAGCTAGAATCAGAAATCAGAAAACAATATAATTATTCTAAACCGATCATTCACAAGCAAGAAGTTTCTTTTTTCACATTTCTCTGACTATGATCTCTCAGATTAAGTCTTAAGTCTTAAGTCTTGCACACCAACTCAACCAATTTTACTCACAGCAACCAGTAACTAGCTGAACTTTAACCAGTATCCCCATATTACTGAACTGTCACTTTAATGATTATTAATGTGATAATGTATTTAAAAAATCAGGTATCATGTTCCAATTGAAACTTGTCACTGAACCTGATTGCTCTGTATTTACAAACGTATGTGGATACAGCCTAGAGCCATTCATCAGAAATGCAGCACTGTCAGGTCATGCTGCATTTCCAAAATGTCTATGGTCCTTAAGAGCAACATTCAGTACCAGATTCCTGCCAAGCTAATACCTTCAACTCTTTTTCATGGTCCTCAAACGGCTATCAAACACTTTGTGAAAAAATTTGATTATTTAATATCAAAGTTTGAAGTTTATGCCACATATTTATTATTGCCTGACTCATGAAAGCCAGGAGGTTTCCATTATCTGAATACTCAAGTGCATGTATACTAGTTGATCAGATTACTGACTATTTTGATTAATGCATTTATCTGACTATTAAGTACTGTAAATGCACTAACTAACAGCTCTTGTCTCTTATCTATTAGAACATCGGTGCCTGGCCGAACTGACAATCTCATGGGTGAATGGGTGTGAATCCCTCCAGTCACGTTCTGAGTAAAGCCAGAATTCTGGAGACAGTTACAGCAGCAAAGCAGTGATCAGCTCCATAATAGAGTCCATGGATGTGATTTTAAGTGGGCTCCTTAAATATTTGTGAGTAAAGAGCCCATCCAGAATGCCATAAATCATTATGGCAGCAAACAAACACATTAGTTCCACTTGAATTATTTATTGTACCTTTGAGGTACTGTAAATCAATATCAATTATGAAAGGTTTAGCTGTATCCCTTGGTCTAGTTGTAAACATAGGTTGGTGCATCATATTAAGAGCACAGAATGGAACCGTATAGGACAGCACAGTCTCATGTCTTCAGTCAATAGATGATTGTACTATAAAAGGATCCCTCACTAAAAGAATGAAAGGGGGGGGGGGGTTGAAAGGAAAAAGCAGGGTGGGGCATTAAGCTAGACCTCGATTACACTGTGCACTGTACTGTGGCAGCCTCTTTTGGTAAAGCTGTTTACAAATGATCGTTGCTTTTATCTGGATTCGATCTATTTAACTCACATCACTGTATCTGTCTGTCCTTGATTAATGGTTGGAGACAAATGTGTTGTTGGTAAGGTAGCTTTTATGGTTGCTGATTTTACATGGCATGTTTATTTTCCCCAGTCTATGTTTTAATGATGTGAACACATTTACATAAGGCCAACTCTGAAAGCTTTGTGTTTTCTCCTACGCAAATCTTTTTACTCTAAATGACAACAGCTTAAACAATAATCATGGTACCAAGACCCACAGATCTAGTTATAAAGTAAGGCATTAATTGTAATGTAATGGACAGGCTTTAATTCTTAATAACCTACATGCTGAGATAAAGGAGGAGGGTTAAGGCCATTTAGCCCTCACTGATGAAGACAAGTACAATTCCATCTTCCCAAATCACCAAACAGGCATTCCTTTTCTTATGTTTGTGTCTTTCTTTTGCAGTGCAGTAATCCAAATGAAATACACCGCAGTCTCAGTTTCCTTTCCCTTGATCTGGTAAGGGTTATATATCAAAAGTCACAGGACACGTCGCATGCCGCATTGTGGACTTTTCGGAAAGGCTGCCAAAACCATTGTTGAGGCTTCTTCGTCTGTCTTCAGACGACCACTATGTGGCTTGTCATCCACAGTCCCGCTTTCTCTAAATCAGGTATGTAACTGTGTGAAATTGCTGGTCTTCCTGGGTGTCGTTTGTTGAAGTCTGTGGCTATGATACGGCAGGTGCTTTCCCCAGACATCAAAATTGCCAATTCCATCTTCTGTTACATGTGACGAAAAACAACATTTTTGAATTTTTAAAATTTTTGAGCATGTTAAGGCCTAAAAGATAGGCCCCAGTCAACCATTAATTGCTGGATATGTCATTTTCCAATTGTTACTGAAAGTTACTGAAATAAAAGGGAGATCTGTGTCTTTTGACTCACCCTGTAATATGTACATATTATTAATATGACTTACATCATTTATTACACATTTTATTATATAGTACTTTAAAAGCATATTTTAAAAGTATAGTCCTATCCCTTTTCTTATTGTAATACACATTTCTGCAATTCCGGGTATGCTGAGACCCTTCATTTGATTCCCTTGGGGCTCTGGAAGTCCCAGGCAGTCCTAACAGGTCCATTGCTGTGCACAGATACCAAACCCACATTCCTTCAATTACAGTTGCTAATTAAGTCCAACAGAAGTCCAGCATCTCACTAGTTTCAAACTAAGCACGTTTTATATTACATTTTATTAAATGTTAATTTTATCTTTCATCATAGCCTATTTATTATCATCCTATCAGTTTTTCAGTTCAGAGCATAATTTGTGATTGATGATCTTCTTGAATGAATGAAGAGAAGGCCTCAAA
>JAUZST010061789.1:0-23069 GCA_034779995.1 Parotocinclus haroldoi
AGGACCCAACTGTGGCAACTTGGCAGAGGCGGGATTTGAACCCTGGACCTTCTGGTCCAGAGTCCAGTACCTTAACAGCTAAGCTAGCACAGTCCACAAAGGACTTCATTCGAGTTAATGTAACTTAATACTGTTTATTAAGTGTACGTAAGCAGTTCCATATGTGCTTGACCTTTGCCTTGCATTCTCTGACTCATATTAAAGTCTGGTTGAGAAATTCCACAAGCGTTCACTCATAAACTGTGTTAGAAAGCAACATTTTGCTTACTGACTGTTTCTGTGAATGGTAGCCGGGTGTGTACAGTATGACCGTATTTTCTCTGAAGTTTATGGGTGTGAGTCTCACTAAGTCTCGCAATTATATCGCAGGTTTGATCAGGTCTGCTGTATTAAGGATTAACGAGGTGCTAATGCGATCATTTGTTTATGCCGTGTTGGCCTCTCCTTATTGGTCCTAAGAAAATAATCCTGGTGTGGAACCGAGAATAAAGTTAACGCACCAAAGTACATTTATACATTCAAATTTCTGTCATTATTCGTTCCCAGTGCTAGGTCTGAGTTTGAGTTTGTCTCAGTGCTAGCAATGTACTGCTAGTCTGGATATTATTGCTAATGCCCATTAATCACGATATTTAACTGTGCTTAATAAATAAAGACGTGTTAATTTTATTAGTTAACAACACAACTGTGTTAGAGATTAGCAGAAGTGTTAACTGTGTGTTTGAGCTAGCCCTGTGGCAGAAAGAGTGACCTGCTGGTGCTGTTGCAAATGCTAAGCGACACTGAGTGTTGTGTTTTGTATTATTTCTACCCATTATGGTGCTAACGACAGACGTGAGGAAAAACAACGGAATGATGCAATATTGCATGTAACAGGAAAGCAGCATGTTAGTCACAGTTATTGTCACGGTGTTGTGATGTTCAGAGGGCAATTCCTGCTAGCGTTGCGTCTCAGCTTTTGTACTGTATGTACGGTAAAACTCCACCTGTTTTTGTGCAATAAATACCTCTTCTTTCCTTAACCTGTCAGATCGTGAGTGACTGCAAAATAACGTTATTTCACACACAGATGTGCTTTGTACACTTTGTACACAGGTTTGTGAATTCCCAACCTAATGTAGATTGTATATGGGGTGAAAACTCCGTGCTTAAGTGTCCCTGAGGAGTCGAGAAGGGATCATCCCAGGAAAAAAAATGTACTGTGAGGTTTCATAGTAAAACTGTAAATTGCTTGACAGTTTCATTCCGTTTCATCTACTATGGATTTCTGATGGTACTTTGGCCACTTCATGGTTCCACTATCAAAATTCATAGTATCATTGTAAACTCGGACGACTATGAACTGACCTAGTTCTACTATGGATTTTGATGGTAATTTGGTCACTTCATGGTTTTACTGTCCTATTCCACAGTACATATTTTCCTGGGATCGTCTAAATGACAGCTGATCAGTGATTACCTTTGCATTAATTGGGATGCTTGTTATTTTTTGAAACTCTGGGACATTCCCAAGAAAGAAACATTGGGAGGACCGAAACTCGAAAAGACCCCAAGGAGGTTGGGTCCCTTTTTAAGTCTTGATCCTCCCATGGTTTTCCCAGCACTTTTCAGCATTTTTCTAGCCATATTCTTGTAAACACCCTAGGCTTGTTCATTTTGGGCTTTGGGCTTAAATAATGGAAATATTTAAAGCTGCTTTGAGACAATAAAAGCCCTATAGAAATAAATCGAACTATAACTTTGATGTAGACTTTGGCTGTTCAGTTGTTTCCACTCCAGTAAGGTCTTTACTTGGCTTTCACTCAGGAGGTAGAATTTGCATTGCCTTATATTTGGTATTGTTGTTATCGTCATTATTATTGTTACCAAAGTGCATTTAAAAGCAGGATGAACCTGATTAATCGTGTTTTCTCCGTGTGTTTTCTGCAGGCTAAACATGTCCAGTCAGACACCCTTTTTGCTATCAAAGTCTTACATCTAAGAAAGGTAAGAACTTAGTGTGTCATGTACATATTTACACATGCCATTTTTAAAAGGCTTGTATACACTGCTCACAAAAATTCGGAGACGTTTCCTAATTCTTGTGAGCAGTGTAGTTGGAATTCTTTGTCTCACTCGTTCTCTAACTTTTCTTCAACCGGCAATGAATATGCTGCTAACCAATTAGCTACTAGCTACATTGTCTAGCCACATTGGTAATCTTGCGATGCTTATTTTTTTAGCATAACTGATAGAAATAGGTAGTAAACCGTTACACTATTAAAAACAAATAAATGAATGAAAGAGTGTATGAATTAACTATTAAATAAATAATCTGTAAAAGAAAATGTTGATAGTTAATGAATGAATCAATGCGATTCATGAAATAAGAAAGCATGAACGAACCAGTGGTGGAATTAATAAATGAGTGATTAATGACTGCATGAACAAACGAACAGATCAAAGGCCAGAAAAAGGACGGAGTAAATAAATAGGTATGGTATTAAGGAATGAAGTGATGGATGATTATATGGATAATATTATTAGCAATAATAGATGTAACAATAGAATGAATACACGACTATACATGACATAATTAACAAATACAGCAAGAATTTGTATTATAAATAGAGATGGATTTAAAAGAAAATGGAGAGATGAACGTTGGAATGATCTTGCCCTTTCAGGCAAATAAGGAGGAGCTGAAAAGTGAGGTCAACCTCCTGAAGAAATATTCTCACCATAAGAACATCGCCTCCTTCTATCATGCTTTTGTAAAGAGGAACCCGATTGGTATTGAGGATCATCTATGGGTGGGTGTTAGTATTTTTAATACTGCTGATTTGTAAATTACTTTTTACTTTCCATTGAGTCTCAGTGAAGTTTAGCGTCATTGTGTGAAGGAGCAAATAATAATTGCACATATAAAATAAATTTCCCTTGTGTATACTGACTGTGTGTGTGTGTGTGTGTGTGTGTGTGTGTGTGTGTAGTTAGTGATGGATTACTGCAGCGGTGGCTCAGTTACAGATCTGATTAAGAGTGTGAAGGGGAATTCTCTGTCTGAGGACTGGATTATCTACATCAGCCGAGAAATCCTGCAGGTCTGCTGCTTTTTAAAAAAAAATAAAAAATTCCCACGGTTCTTTACCACATGGCCAAATGTATGGAGACACTTCTTTTATTTAATCCATAACTCTGTTCACCCTGCACCCGTTTCTGAAAGGTGCATAAAGCCAAATCTCAAACAAACAAACAAACAAACAAACATTTAGAGCTAGTATTAAGTGATCATAAGGAAATCAGTCACTCATCTGCTCTGTGGTGTAAAGTACATCACCACACGGTGTTTCTGTGAAAGCAGCACATGAGCACTTGCGGGGTGTACACAAACATTTGGCATGTATTATAATTCCAAACTACAGGGAACAATCTCTTCAACTTTTGTGTTTTCTTCTGTTTAGGCTCTGGCTCATCTTCATAAATACGGAGTCATCCACAGAGACATTAAAGGGCAGAATGTGTTGCTGACAGAGAGGGCTGAGGTTAAACTAGGTAAGAGCGCCGCCCTAGTGGCATGGAGGATTATAATTGTCATTGTCAAATGTCATAATAAATACTGTTAATGTAAACGTAGTTAAGCAATAGAATTTGAGAGCTGTGGATAATCACAGCCGTGTCGTTATTTGTGATAAACACACAATATTAAGTGCTTATACAACAGTGTTTTACTACAACATAAATGATACTGAATATGCTTTAATATTAACTATGCAGTGATAACAATACACTTCCGTGTTCCATATGGTTTATATAACACCACAATATATATATATAATTATATAAACACAAAGTGCATATGAAAGGAAGAAAAGTACAAACTACAACTAAAACTAAAAATAATTTATTGTTAACTGGATGCTACTCTACTTAACGTATACGTAATGAGGTCCTGTATTATTGCTCTCATA
Organism: Parotocinclus haroldoi; assembly: GCA_034779995.1. Lineage (NCBI taxonomy): Eukaryota > Metazoa > Chordata > Actinopteri > Siluriformes > Loricariidae > Parotocinclus > Parotocinclus haroldoi. The sequence goes on from JAUZST010061789.1 coordinate 3,951, forward strand.
TAAACCTCCTTTAAATGTTTTAGCATTAAATACGTTAATCAAATGTTGCTACCGGGGTAAAACTCCGGGAGCTACGGATCCCAGACTTGCTCCTTATCTACAGCCTGTTAGCCTTATCTTGTCAATTTTCTGTGCTTTGGGATTGGATACACGTTCATGTCTTAAATCCGATTTGTACCTGACCTGAGGGATCCCAGAACTAAACGTGCTCCTACTTTAGATGTTTACATTCTGTGACAGTGTCAGGCCTCCAGTCTCAAAACCAGTTAACACACTCAAGCCAATTAGTTTCCAGTTTGTCACTCCTTTTTAAAAACCATGTTTACCATAAACTGGACACATTCTGGATATGAGGTCACTTCCAGTGCTTATACTCTTCCACAATTCTATAGCAAGTCTATGTACCTGTACTGTATGTTTTTAAATAATTGATTGAATTATTTGCGTGTGTAGTGGATTTCGGCGTGAGTGCGCAGACATACGGTACCCTGCGTCGAAGGAGCACCTTCATTGGAACTCCGTGTTGGATGGCACCAGAAGTCATTAACTGTGAGCACACTGGCAATTCCTACGACAACAAGGTAAGACTCTCTTAGGTCTTTTTCCTTCTCTCTGTCTTTGCTTCGTTTCTTCAGACATAACATGAGATCTGTACTGATGCTGTGATGAGGCGCATGGTGAGACTTGAAGGTTTATTCGGAAGGTGATGGATGGGGTTGAGGTCAGGGCTTTGTGAACACCAGTCAAGTTCCTCCACACGAAACCTGTCATTCCCTTTAGCTGAATATCAAACATCTAGAACCGGACCATTATTGTGTTACTCCTTCTCCACTTTCGAACTTTAGAGCTGGCACCATGACCACAATGCAGAAGACAAGCTTTCACCTGGAATCCATAACGTTCACGTGTTTACTCCACACGAGTTTGAAACTTATAACGCCCTACGGTGATGTAGTGAGGCAGTGGAAATTGAAGTACTGAAACAATAATTGGTTCTAACAACAACAGCCATGTGATGGGGAAAAATTGGACTCATTTTATCAGATGACCTTCTTCCATTGATCCAAGGTTCTTGGACATTAGACAAGGATTAGCGTAGTGACAGGCTTGAGTCTAGGCAGTCCTATATTGTGTATTGGCTCGCATTTTTGAAACTAGTACCAAAATAGTTCTGTCCATTCAGACCAGACAGGACAGAATTTATTGTCCTCAAACATGAGTGAGCCTTGGATCCCAGCACCTTGTCCCTAATTTGTGGCGTTTCCTTCCGAGACAACTGTCAGTAGATACTCACCACTGCTCTGTTATTCTTTGCTTATTATTATTAGAACTAAAAACTTATTTTATTGCAATTAACATCTAAGCCACTCAATCTTGGTCCTTCCGAGTCCTTCCGAGGTTTCTGTATAATAACGTCTAGGGAGTTTTTCCTGGCCACTGTCGTCCTAGGCTTGCTCAGTTTGGGTTTGGCCTTAAGATGATCTAATATTATACAGCTGCTTTAAACTGGTTTTATGTTAAAAGTGCTATGTAAATAAATCTGACCTGACTGGCTGACTGGGAGCAGCCCAGAGATAATCCCAACCAGTTGTCTGGCCATAATAACAGGTCCCTGGTTAAATTGGTCCAGGTTTTTAGTCACAAACTCTGCTCCCATGTGCAACATGTCAACTACAAGAGCCTACAGTTTACTCACCATCTATTATGTCCCAGAGCTTAACATGTGCTGCTGTAACCAGACAATAATCATATATAAATAATCATAAACAAATCATTGTTTGTTTAGTCTATGGCTTATTGGAGTGTAGGTGCTATAGAAGCCTTTGTCATGTCTGTTAACTTTGTGTTTGTGTTTGTGTTTCAGAGTGATATCTGGTCACTGGGCATCACAGCCATTGAAATGGCAGAAGGAGAACCACGTAAGTACACACACACACACACACACACACACACACACACACACACACATATATATATACACTTTAAATTAAAGCATTTTTGGCTTTTGGCTAAATTAAATCTCTGTCTTTCTCTGCAGCTCTGTTTAAAATGCCCCCATTTTCAGCAATGTTTAAGATTGTTAATAATCCTGCTCCAACACTGAAAGGCAGCAACTGGTGAGTCAATTATCTGAAACTCCTAATTCTGAGTTCTTACAAAAACTTCAAAAAAAACAAAATCATCAGTAGTCATGGCTAAGGTTGTTTGTTTACCATTTTAATTGCTAATGCTGTAACTGTTAATACTAACAAGCTAGTAAGAGTAAACCTGGTAGATCACTACTGAAAAAAACCGACCAGCATGATGCAGGACTTGGTGTTGACCAGCATTTGTTGTGTTATGAACATATGTTTGCTGGGGATGCTGGTCTTTCCTGGTTCTTGGATGGTTGTGACCAGTGCATGCTGGTCTTTTCTGGGTATGCTGGTGACTAGCACATGCTGGTTGAACAACAAAACCAGCAATTCATACTGGGCAACAAACCAGCCTCACACCAGCTTAAACCAGCATGGATCTGATGTTGGTCAATGCATGTTTTTTTTAGCAGGGATGGGCTACATTTTGTCAATAATCACTACATCTTGTAATTCCGTAGAGAATTTTGTACATGTTTATAAATTCATTACTAATGTAAGCTAGGCGGGGCGCATAGGGCCACCTGGCCTGAGCTAATTTGGCTTGACTTTCAGATATTTTTTGATGCTATGGCTACTGCTACATTAGATCATTGCTAGTTGATCATTTTGCTAAGCTAACAAGAAATAAGCTGTTGTTTTTTTTCTTTCTTGTCTCCCTTCAGGACAGGAGCATTCCGTTCATTTATTGAGACTTGTTTGGTGAAGAATCCAAAACAACGCCAGGCTGCTAGGGATGTTCTACACCACCAGATTTTCAGTGACCTCAACATTCGTGAGATCCGCCATTGCATAGTACATCACTGGAATCAAAAGAAAGGTAACACACACACACACACACACACACATACACACACACATACACACAGTATAAATGCGTACAGAAATGCCTCATTTACACGGTACTTTGTGTTATGTCGGTTCCTTAAAGTAATAGGGAATGAATATGACATAATTTTGACATAATTATATCAGACCCACCTAAGGTCAAAAATACATTTCATTTGCCTCCTATATTTATAGACAAGTTACACAGCGGTACCCCGGTACCCATCAAGAGAGAGAGAGAGAGAGAGAGAGAGAGAGAGAGAGAGAGAGAGAGAGAGAAAACAATAAAGATAAAACATTTTGTGGTTCTTACCTTTTTCACAAAGTTCACTAATAAAATCGTGAGAAAGTTTACAGTGGATTTTAGTGGAGATCTGCACTGAGCGAGAGCTGCTGTGACACATTGTGTTGTGTTTTGCTTAGATGTGTATCTCTGCGTGTACAAGTGCTTGAGTGTTTGGGGACAAGTGTTTTTGTAACTGAAACTTAAACTTAAATATTTTGCAAAAACACATAGCTGTGAAATCTCATGAGATTTCATTAGTCAGATCTCATGGTCTTACGCCAAACCATTCACAAAAGAGCTCTGTGATATTAACTATACTATGATAATAACTATACAGGGATGATAACTATACTGTGATATTAACAATACTATGATAATAACTATACAGGGATGATAACTATACTGTGATATTAACTATACAGGGATGATAACTATACAGTGATATTAACTATACTATGATAATAACTATACAGGGATGATAACTATACTGTGATATTAACTATACTATGATAATAACTATACAGGGATGATAACTATACGGTGATATTAACAATACTATGATAATAACTATACAGTGATAATAACTATACTGTGATTTTAACTATAATGTCCTTGCTTTTACGATAATTAATGAAAATAGAAAATAAAATGGCTGAGACCTGAGATCGACCAATGAGACATGCTGACGACTTCTGTAATAAATAGCTTATTACAATATGAGGGACGTCTTTGCGGTCATATTTGTTACCATTTAGCAAAACCATCATGTGGGTGGAGCCATGTGGGTGGAGCAGGTTCTGTCAGGTTTTAAATGTGTTCATGTCTTGTGTTGTAGAAAATCAAACGTCCTACAATGAACGTGTTGCCAAGAATGCTGATCAGGAATCTCAAAAAGAGCACAAACCCCAGCTGCAGGTATGTTTGTGTGTTTTTTTTGGGTGGGGGGTTTGTTATGTGTGTATATCTGAGGTCTAACAACGTGTCCTGCGCCCTTTCTGTCTGTACAGGAGCCTGAAGTGAAAGAGCAACAGCAGACACCTGACCCCACTGACCATCAGCAACACAACCAACAACCACACAAGCAGTGTAAACAGCAACAGCAACAAAATAAACATAAACACAAACCATCACATCTCGGAATAATCAATGTCAAAAAAGCATTTGCAAAAAAGGTGATTGTGCTTCACAGACTCCTAAAAGACTTGAACTTTTGACTTGAAAGTTTGGGTTGTATATTTGATTACATTCTTGTATTTTAATTTAATAACGAGAATGCACTTTTGTTGTAATAGCATTAATTTTTGGCTGCACTGAGTTTAATGCAGAGCATCATTTTCGTATATTTATTTTTCCAGAGACCCTCTGCTAACGCACCGGAACTTCACCAGAAAAAAAAGGGCTCACATAACCGTGGAGTCAGGCAGCAAAAACGCTGGGAAGCTGACCCTCCTCTCATTGTCCCTGTAATCCACGTTTCCGATCCGTGTGAAGATGATGTAAAGGAAATGGTAGAAAGGCTGAGCCCTTTGGAGCCCTACCCGAAATTAATGAATGAGGACAATAAAATTAAGGTCCGAGCTCGCTCTGTTTCGCTCTCACCCTGCCGTAATATAAAAATAATACCTGTGGACCAATACAGTGTCAAAACCAAGAGTCAGGAGTGTGTGAATAGTCAGAAGGAGAACATTTTATCCACCTCTGCTCCTGAGAGGTCAATGAGACAGTTGTTGGAGATGAAGAAACGGAGTCAGTCTGAATATTGCCAAAGAAACTTTCTAGACATTCCTCAGCCCAGAGGTTCCTGGCATTCCTCAGACTCTGCGGAAGAACTGAAAGGAAGCAAGAACCACTGTCGCAATCGGGACCTCTCATCCTCGTTTTCACATTTGAACTTCATTCAGTGCAACAGAAACGAGTCCAAGTTAAGGCGCACAGTGTCTGCTTCTGGCCAGAAAAATCTAATCTCGGATGGTCTGAAAACTAAATCACATTCAAAAGGTAACTACGGCATGTGGGCTCCACTGAAGACAGTCATAAAGGTGCTGGGCTTATCACCTCGGGCATCACTTAGTTCCAGTCCGAACTCCTCCGTGATTGGATCTCAAACAAGCTTCCATTACTCAAGTTCAGATTCTGAATTAGAAAGCCCTTTGTTTGGCACCCCTCCAGACTGGCAGGGTTCGTAATCATTCTGTTTATGCCTCCTAAAACAAAGTTCTGAAGAATGTTAATGCCTGACAGAGCCCTGATGTTTGACTCCATCAGCCACGTTTAAGATGAACTGGAATACCAAGAGAGAGCCTTCTTAGAAAAGTGAAGAATGTGTAACTGTATAGTTTGGGACAAACTATGGAGAAAAAAAAACATGTTTGTGTGTCATTTCAGAATTCCGTCCATTTGTGCTGCATATTTGAACATTTAGAGTATTTATTAGCAATTATGTATGCATAACAGCCTAATTACTGTTTGATTAAAAGGATTTTTTTTCTCCTTTATCAGTCACTGCTCACATCGCTCTCTAGCATTTTATATCAAACTGTGATTTATTTTTATATTTTTTGTTCAGAACTTTGTACTTGTTGTCAATTTCTTTAGTTTGTAAATGTTCCCTTTTGTACAAATAAGCATCCTTTTATGATTTTTTACACCTACATCTCGTTACACTTATTGTAAGTCGTTCTTGACTAAATGTGTATCAGGGTTATGTGTAACATGGGGTGAAGGAAATTCTACCATCTATTGTCATTTACCGTGTAAAGACTTTTATGACGCTGCATGTTTTGTTGTATACTTTTTATTGTGCACTGCTCACTTTAGCAGTATTTTACTGATGGTACATGATGCTATACTCAATAAAACATTTTATATATGGAGGAAAACAAGGGACTTTCCTGTGTGTCCTGAAACCTAATGCTGCCCTGCTACATGCTACAGTACATCTAATTGAAACCATGGTTTGAAGGCAATGCTAGAATGATAGGTGTTTTTAAACGAGGGGCCTTTCCATTCAGCCCCCCAAAAATTCAGCTTAAGTTTCTGTGATTTTAGTTACATTTTTTTTTTTATGATATACTGTTTGTTAATGTTAAAATTTGAAAAATGGTATAAATTCTTCTTTATTCTCTTAATTTGAAAAAAAAAAACTCAGTCGAACAGTTTAATATTTTATTACCAATAAAATATTTTGTAGAGATTTTGATGTTTCCTTATTTACTAGTCATTTATATCAAATAACAATCTACTGAAGTTAAAGTAAATATTGGTAATACAATTAGTATTGTTTTTGATCAACCTGATAACCCGTTTCTTGGTAGCTTTAACTCTTTGTTGAGTCAAAAAAAATTGACCCAGTGCTGTGGGTCAAATCCTCAACCCAATGCACTGGTTATAAATAACCCAGCATTGGCTCGGTCCCTTTTTTGACCCAGTGCTGGGTTAGCAATTCCATCCAATTTGGGTTGTTTTTAACCCAGTAGTTTTCAGTGTGTGGATATCCCAGTCACAGACAGATTGAGTGAGAATAAAATAACGGGACTCTAGCCAGAGTCAGTCAGGACAAGTCAGTCTTTTTCTCGTCTTGACGTCCCAATAAAATCAGCAGTTTTTAATACACCGCTCGCACACATTAGGTGATATTTATTTTGAAGTATCCCCTCATTTTGGCAAGCAGTATAATATTGCAGAAATCTCACGATAAACATAAATACACATTCAGCAGAAACCGTGCTTTGATTTTCCATCCATCCATCCATCCATCCATCCATTATCTTCCACTCAATCCACACGGGGTCAGCCGGTGCCCACCTGGCAACTCTGGGTGCAAGGGTAGAAACAACACTAGACACGGCGCCAATGCATTGTAGGCCACACACACAGCGGCACACACCAACGGCCACTTTAAAGACACTAATTAACCTAACATACAAATCTTTTAGACTGTGGGAGGAAACCAAAGTAACCCACACAGACAAGGGGAGGACATGCAGAAAGGATCCAGGCAGCCTCACCATGGGATTGAACCCGGGACCGTCTTGCCGTGAGGCAGCGGCGCTTCCCACCGAGCCCCCGTGCCGCCCTGCTTTTATTTTTGCATTTTAAATTTTCCTGGGCAAGCGGTAAGTGTCAGCAACGCATAACGTAGGGAGGGGAGTCATGTGGCCGGACTGGTGAGCTGGACAATGCGGCGAGGAAAAGTCGTGGCTGCTCAATAATTGTTTTTGGTATTTCTGGGTTTATATGCAGCGTGACTGATACCAGCACCAAATGTATGAAAGGCAGTGGAAAGGTGATCAATTTCATATTCAAATTTCCAACATTCAGTTAAGCAGCAGTGCTGGTATCTGTATTTATGCAAATGTGCTGTATATTAGATTGGGGAGATTTTCAACTAGCTGTAAATCCAACTAGTTATAAAAAAAACTTTCTGGGACTTACCTACCTGGATTACTGAACCTGAATTTACATAATGACACAAAATCATAGTCTGTGACTAATGATCTTTTAAAAGACTTTTCAGAGTTTTTTCAGTCTCCTCAATGCCTTTTAATGCGAGTGCTTAGCATAGCGAGCGCACAATATAACATAAACGTCACAGGAAATAGGATCTCCACAAACTGCAGCACCTGAGCTCTGTTGGGTCTAAAAGCACGTGGTTAGAACCTGAACTGCACGTAAGTCTAACTAATTAAGAGCTGAATACCATTACATGTGATCTGCCTAGGCCTAGTGGACAAGTACAAAATTACTCTAATAACAGCCGCATTGTTTTTAAATGATAAAAGAAAAAAAACGCTGAACGTAAATCTGTAAAATTAAATTGTAAATTGTCTCGCATGTTAAGCAGGTCCAGGGTTCAAACCCGGGGTGGAGCGGCCATGTCTGTGTGGGTGTCAGCTGGATACAGTGGTTTCCTTCCAAAAAACAGGTTAACGTGTTTTTTAAAGTGGCATGCGTGTGGATATGTGCCCTGTAATGGTTTGGTGCCCTGTCTAGGTTTCATTTTCTTTACTTTAGTATAGTTCTTTTTTCATAATGGTTCATACGAGCATCTGCGTGAGATCAGAGGTGATCCATCTCCCCCTAGTGGACAGGCGCAGAATTGGTAGTTTTAGACGCATTGGTTGCTTTGTAATTCATTATTTTATGTTTTTGTTATTAATATAGTTCATATTTTTTATATTAGTATGCTACGGTGCACTTGTATATTTCCTCTTTTGATGTATCATTCATTTCTGTTTTCTTATTTAACTTCTTTTATTTCTGTATTTTTTGCATTACTACCTTAGGTTTATAAACACACATACAAATTACAAACATCTAATTAAAAAACGGATTAGTTATGCAAATTCTAGTGCCCATTCAGCAAAGGGGCTCGGTGGGTAGCATCCCTGCCTCACAGCAAGAAGGTTCAGTCCCAGGGTGGAGCGGCCTGGGTCCTTTCTGTGTGGAATCTGCATGTTTCCTCCCACAGACATGCGTGTTAGGTTAATTGGTGTCTCTAAAGTGCCCCTTGGTGCATGACTGTGTGTGTGCCCTGAAATGGATTGGCTCCCCATCTAGGGCCGTTCCTGCCCTTGTGCCCAGAGCTGCTGGGTGGGCACTGGCTGATCTGTAAACCCATGCGGATTAAGCAGAAGGTCTAGGACCCATTTATATATCCATTGGAACTATGGTGGATCATAAACTTGCCCCGCGCGTAAATACCAGCCAAATTACTGTCAAAGCCACACCCATGCTGTAACCTCAACTGAAGCTCAACTAGAAAAACCGGATCATTAAAGGCATTTTTAATAAGTAGCTGTTGCTCTGCATGCTGAGTGGTGTTCACTCTTTGTGAAAGACTTTCACTGGACTTTGGACCATGTGGATTCTCTTTCGTTTAGTATCAAGATCATTAGTGTTGTGTGATGTGGTTTGGCTCTGTTCCAGTTTGGCTGAAGTACAGTTTTTTTTTAAAGTTCTACCTAACATAACAAACTATTTATTTATTGGGTACACTTCATCCCTGGGGCGGGGTTGGGGGGGGAAGAACCTGCCATGGCATTCAACAATGCGTTATAATTCACAATTCTGGAATGAACTGGAAGTAAGCCGTTCAGATCAAACTACTTAAACACAGCCAGACCATTATTTAGTTATTCCTCCTTCATCACACCTGTTTCCCTTAAAATGGTTGGTATGTTGTTTTATTCTGTTATCACCACTGTCCATTACATTTATGCAGTTTTGTTTTCTAATGATTTAAAATGGTGCTTTTTGTCTATCCTCATTTTAACCTTGCTTTATCCCATTCAACAACAGCACACGCCTTAAACAGTTGCCAGGTCATTGAAAGGCTGCCAGGGCTCCCTGTTTCTTCACTGGGTAATTTCTGTTCTCTTTCCACTATGGCTCAGAATTACTAATGTTTCTAGGCTTATGAACACGTCTGCATGTGTTCACTTAAACTACTCTGGGTACAAGGGTTGGACAAAATGTGAGACACCTGTAACAATTATATGAATAGAAGTCAAGTCAGGTTTGTTTATACAGCGCTTTTTACAATGGAGCTTAATCTCAAAGCAGCCTTACAATGTTCTATTATCTTATAAAGCCAATCCCAACTTAAAAAAAAAAGCCTAGGGTGAATGAATATGAATATTAAGGAGAAGATTTACCCCTGACCTTCATTTTAAATGATTTGTGGTATTCTGCTGTAAAAGCTGAATTGTTTGTTTTGGGGATGTTAGCAAATACCCAAGTAGAAAATCTTTTACCTTTAAGATTTCCTTTAGACTGTTTCACTAGAATATTCCGTAAGGGTTCAGGGACATTTAAATGGAAGAAGCTTGACTTTCTCCTGGTGTACATCCATTTGTTCTAGCTGTTTAATCCATTAAACTCATCCATACAAAGGCATCGAGGTAACAATTCGAGATGTATTTGCTGCAGGAGTTTTGTGACCTGTAGCAGGTCAGTTTGATTGTAGCGTTTGATCGTTTGACCACTGCACTCGTGTTTTACTTCGCTTTTTTTTTTTTTGCATAGTTCAGAAAAAAGATTCAAAAAGATTCCCAAATAGGTCACTCAATATCCACTTCAGCTTGCCAGACCTAAATGATAGCAGGTGTTAACCCTAAGACAGAAGAATGAAGGTTTTGAGTAGTATTTCTGGAACCTGAAATCACCTTTGCACACAATGTGACACCTGCATTCATTTATTATTCTTCATTCAGTTATTCTCTTTGTTATCAATCCCAATAAACTGGGATGTTTAGTTATTGATAAGTCTCACGCTGTCATTTTTATATAGGCTATTTGGTTTTATTTTAGATCCTTTTATCTAGTCAGCTAGATGCATATTAAAGTCTTGCTGATTTTGCATACAGACATCATATGCATTTAGACATTATTTTATTTATCTGTTGTTATTGACTTAGTTTTACTATTAATACAAATTAATTATTTCAATTAACATCTAAGCCACCCAAAGAAGATGGGTTTCTTCCTCAAACATTCAGGGCTTGCTCAGTTTGGGATTGGCATTCTAAGATAATATAATGCTGCGTTGAGACAAAAAGTGCTATATAAATCAAAGTCGACTTACTTTTGTGGCTCCAGCCATTGCGTTGTTTCCCCTCTGTTTCTTATGTAGTTCTAAAATGTGTGCATAAAGTTATTTTACAGAATAATTATTTAATAACTCTGAACCAGGGTGTGTTATACAAGATACATTGCAAAATGATGCTAAGCATGCAAGAAAACATCTAATATAATTTATATAACATTTATCTCATGCATGTATTTAATTGTGAAAGTATTATTAACCATTTTTGGATCAACTTATTTAAGATTTAATTACTTGTCTCTCTTTTAAGAAATGCTTGACAAAGGAGTCCCAAATATGGAAATGAACAGGTTATGTCCTCTAGGGACTTTCATCAACTTTTCAAGCAGCCTGAGGGTGACTTCAAAAATCTCTATTTTAAGTCAAGTCAAATGGATTTATACAGCACTTTTTACAACACAACATTGTCTCAAACCAGCTTTACAAATACTCCAAGCCAAAGCAAACCAGGGCTGACAGTGGAAAGGAAAGTCCCTAAATGAAGGGGAGTTAAATAACAATAATGGGAATAAACATTGTGAGGACCAAGACTCAACTAGGAACTCATCCTCCTTAGGCAGCCTGGATATTATGTTTAATAAGTTACAAAATTACCAAGTTTATAACAGTAGTTTAAATAAAAAAGTAAATATGGAAATTTTATAGAGAGTACATATGTAAAAAAAATATACTAGTTGAATTATAACAGACTAATATATGAGCTGAGATGAAATAAACAGAGAATAAAATAAGAGTGCATAATATAACCGAAAATATAATACAGCATATAGTATTATAAATAGATGAAGGAGTAAATGAGGGGACAGTTGGGATAGTTAATCCAGTAAATAAGAGTTACTATAGGTTCTCGTGTCATTATTGGAAAAAGGTGCAGTCAGGCGGAAGAGGGAACTAATTACCCTCTCATAAGCACTGAGCAACAGTATGGGGACTGAAACAGAGAGAAAGAGTCACTACATGACTGGTTTATGTCCAGCAGGTGAGCAGAATAGGCATTGTTATCCATTGCAGCAATGTCAACAAGCTACAGGTTTCACCCCTAGGCCCAAGGTTCAAATCCCACCTCTGCCAAGCTTCCACTGTTGGGTCCCTAAGCAAGACTCTTTACCCACAATTGCTTGATTTGTAAGAGTGTATCAGTAGGAGCGTGTTCTGCATAATGTGCTGCATAATATGACACAGATGTGGCCATCCCAAAACTATCCTGCAAATCTTCTATCTGGAGAAATGTGAACTGCTTTAACCCTCCTCCTCTCTGTACTTCACGGTATTATAATAATAATAATAATAATTAATATATAATAATAATGACTTTAAGGAGCTTAATTACAGTTCTGGTTATTTGAACTTTTGAAAATGCAATCAGTCTTCATTTTTAGGTGTGAAGCTAATTGTGGAGGTATTATGTGACTTGGCTCGAGGGGACATCTTGGTATGTGGCACATAAATTGCGTATGTTTACATTTAGTAATGCAGCAGAAGCCCTCAGGCAGAGTGACATTGCTTTTCACGGAGACAGTGACACCCGTACAGTGTAATGTAAAGTTTGTGAATCTTGTAGAAATTTATTTTTAATATTTCTCCATAATTATGGCCTTACTGATCATTCGATTTTTACACAAGTACTAACACTAGATAAAAAAATTAACAAATTAAGACATAAGACAAAATGATCCAGTTTTTGATATTGTGAGCTGCCACCCTGCTGTATATGAAAAACAGGACTCAGCACTGATCAACAGCTGCACACAGGGTCACACTGGACAGAGGTTTACAATGGTTTACAGACAATTCCCACTCACAGATGTGTAATATGTAGTCGTTTTCGAATTTCATTGTGTTCTCTTCATCTACTTCCAGGACTCCTTTGAAAGTTTGATGATGGTCAAACTTGTGCAGAAATAGAGAAAATTCTACAAGGGTTCACAAACCCTGAAGATAAGGTTCCACAAAGCCAGAAGCTCCTGAGTTTCTGATGCTCCCTGGGTTAGGGGAATGGGCCTGGGGACATGTGATACTGGCCACGTGTGGTTTTTATCATGCCTTATTTCTGTTTCTTTCCCATGCTAATGAATGACTAAGTGAACCTGGTCTCTGCGTCACATTCCTCGTATTTACACCCAGGTGAAACAGGTGTGGGCCTGCAGCGTGCTAGTCTTTAAGAGCAAAAGGGTGGAAAATTATTCAAGTCTGCTGGGAATTGTCAGTACCTCTTAATTTCCTCATTTGCGCTACCATGCTCTGGTTTGTCACCATGCTTTTACTAACAGTGTGAAATTACGTCCATTAGAAAGCTTGGATACGTTCCTCTCTCACGCCTCAGTACAAATGAAGGTGTATGTCAGTCCCTGTGACTCAGGCTGTTAAGTGTTGACACATGATTTGAAGCAATTGTTGCTTTGCCTTTTCACCAGGAAAGGTCTCTAACTTGTCATAGTTTGCAAAGATGGCTGTCAAACTGTCTTATGTCTAAACATTTGGGTGTGGGCTTCTGCTGGGCTAACTGTAACATGGGTCAACATGTTTCAAACCAAGGTGAAAAAAATCACTCGACTAAATGGGCCGAACAAAATCTAAATCTAAAGGAATACTGCATAGGTGGTGACACTTTTTGCTGGTGGTCCACTGTGATTTCAGGTAAACGGTGACATGTTTATGGTGTTGGTTTGATGGGAATATTTGGTCATATGCAGGGAATCCTTTGCCACGCAATTTGAGGGTAAAGGAATTGGTTTGTGCTTTGTGATGGGGTGGGGTGGAGGAGAGTATCAAGTTTCTACATCACTGCAATTATCAAATGTCCCTATAACTTTTTTTTCCTGGAAAAATATGTTACTGAGGTTAAGGTTAGGGTTAGGTGTAGGTGTAGCATTGATTTGTTACAGTAGTATTATGTCATAGAAATGTCCTCACAGTGACGCAAAGACTAAATTGCATGTACTGTAAGTGTGGCATGATGGTAAAAAAACATTAAGGGAATATAATAATAATAAAAAGCAATAATAACAATTGGATTGGATTTAACCGTACAGTCTCGGCCGACTCTCGGTCACTTAATGGATCATCGATCTCCACACATTTCTGTCTTTCATCCATGTGATCCATGAAGTATTTCGGCAGGATAGTGGAGTAGTTTGGATTTGCTTTCTCCCCCCCTCCCCATTTATCCGGGATGGGACCGGCGTGCAGCTGCTTCCAGTTACACGGCTGGGATGTTTGCATACACAAGTCAATGACAATTTAGAAACACCAATTAACCTAACGCACATGTCCTACCTAACATGTCCTGCCTGGGTCTTTTCTGTGTGGAGTCTGCATGTCCTTCTCTGTCTGCGTGGGTTTACTCCAGGTACTCCGGTTTCCTCCGACAGTCCAAAAACATGCGTGTTAGGTGAACTGGTGTGTCTAAAGTGGCCCTTAGTGTGTGACTGTGTGTGTGAGCCCTGCGACGGATTAGCGCCTGCCCTTGCGCCCAGAGTTTCCAGGTGGGCACTGGCTGGGCCGCCACCCCGTGTGGATTAAGCGGAAGATAATGGATGAATGAATGAATATAGTGGCACAATAAAATGAGATATTTAAGATATTTTATATAGAGTACAAAAACAAGATTACTGCTTGCGCTCTGGTGGCACAGTGACAATTCCAGTGCAGAAGCCTCTGTTTGAGTCCCAGTGGTACTTTTCAGAAGGGTTCGCTGTCACACGGGCATGACTGGTCAAGTTTGAGGGAGGGGACGTGGGACTTTGTAACTAAATTACAGCTCTGTGATCCTGTGTGAACTGTTTAACAGCTAAGCATGCACGGATGTGCTTGTTAAAAAATTCAAATGCTTGCTGGTTATACTGGCTCACTAGAATACCAGCATCCAGTGCCCAAAACTCAGCATAAGCTGGTTCTGATATGTGGTCATCTAGACTGTTCATCCTGGCCGGAATAATGCAGACACATAAAGTACAATGTTTTTATACAGTTGATCTTTAAATAACTCCTCTAACAAGGAGACGCAGTTTGCAGTGGAAAGATGTTTGGTTTCTTTACCTTTTTTTTAACCTAACATTAATAATAAATATTTGATTTGAAATATATCATGTTAGTCCTATCATCATATCATCTTTATTTTGTTGTGCACTTATTTCAAGTAGCATTATTTTTTTTTAAATACGTTAAAATCATTTAGACAAAGTAAAACTAATAGGTAAAACAGCACCATAGTTATTTATTAAGTTAATTGGGTTATTTGTATGTTATATGTTTGTGCATACACATGTTTTTGCATAAAGCTTGTCGATACTTGGCAACGTGTCACTCGTTACTTGGCAACGCGACAGAGGAGCGATGCCCTTTTGTTGTGGAAAAAGCTGGGCTGTTATCACAAATGTCTCAAGCAATCAGATCGTAAGGCTAGAACGAATCATTGTATGATTTCATATTGTATTTCTAATGTTTTTAAAGTGCAATAGCTTCTTTTTGAAAGCATAACCTAGATAAATTAGTTACCAAGGGCCAACAAGGGTTCCCTGTCAGTTAGAGGATTAACTGAAACGCTTTTGTCTTTAAGTTTGGTGGTATAAAGGGTGACCAGGATAAAACCATCCCATCATGGTTGTCAGGCTTTGGTTCACACATTATATACCTTTAGGTATTTCTGTGGTTTGGTGAGAACTCAAGGATCTCCCTTTTCTGCTTCTGCCTGATACATATAAACGATATAACATCAAAATCCAAATGTTCTATTTAATACTCCAATTTACCAATAGAGGCCAGTAGCTCACAGCCAGGAACGACCTGTGCTAGAGTCTCCATAAAACATGATGCTGTGAGGAGTCTGATGATGAGAAAGCAGACCAGGTAAAGGATCATATGGACACACTTGTAAGTGTGAGTGTAAGTGAAATAAACGACTTATTTGGGAAGAAATAATAAAGACGCATGAAACGTTATTCGTTAATATTCTTCTAAATATACTGCTCAAAAAATAAAGGGAAGGCTTAGAGTTACGTTGTGTTGTTTCAGTGTTCCCTTTATTATTATTTTTTGAGCTGTGTACATGCCTGAAGTGTATTTGTTACACACTGTTGCTGGCCTTGAATAAAGGAGGATTCAGGAAATGATAAGCGAGTCAGAATATTGGATGTAATAAGACTGGATGGCACGGCATATTCAATCTATATAATGGCAAGATAAGAAAAAATAAACCTTTATTATATTATTTCTACCAATTAAATACGTTTTTAAAAATCTATTTTAGATCTGATTCCTTTCCTTCATATTGGCATGCTTCGTCGTCGCAGACAGTGTTGGTGACGCACAGTCCCAGGGTTAACTGACCGTGGTTAAAGCCTGTCTCCGTCCGCGTGGGTTTCCACAGAAAAACGGTGACTGGTGACTGGTGAGTGCGCGATTTCGATCGATGGACTGGTAACCTGTCTAGGATCAGGTTCAGAAGGTTCGGACCTTGATTCCAAATAAACGGGTCCCTGCGGATGAACAAATGATCTGAAGCTTTTTGGTTAATTAATTGATTAATTAATTAGTTAATTTGTTGGTTGGTGTCTTTTCACATATGGTAAATAAACCGTGAAAATTGAAATCGCTTAACCTAACGAAAATATCCGAACGGAGCAACAGAGTCGTTTTCTCACATGACGTTAAAATTTTTATTTGTAATTTATAAAGGAACTGATAGAGATTTAAAATAAAGAGCACAGAGCAGGTTTATTACACAGGTTTTTATTTAGCAAAGCACTGAAGATTCATACCGTCTAACTTTATGATATATACACAGGAATACCATTGCAAAATCAATAATAATAATAATAATAATAATAATAATAATAATAATAATAATAATAATAATAATAATAATAATAATAATAATAATATCATGTTTAGCCATAATGCTGCAATGAGGTTAATGTAAAACTAAAAACATTATTCACATGAAGGTTATTTCAATATGAAATTACAACGTGCCACAGCTCATCATTAACATGCAGATAGCCTACGTTAACAAATCAGAAATCACAGAACGCACACTGTATTGTCCAATTTTTTAAAAACATTTGGTGTGCATTTGTTCTTTATTATGTTTGATTTTCCGTCTTGTTCGATTTTTGTTTCATGAGAAAAAACATTCAAATCAAGGAACGCAGTTGTGGTGCAGTCTCAATTACCTGCGCTCTTGGTGGAACGAATCTGGAATCTCAAATATTCTGCTCACAAAAATAGGGGATTCTCCAAAATAAAATATCCCATAATTTTGATGTGAGCTGTGTATTTGGACAGAAGGAGTCTCGGCTTATTCATGCTGTAAAGATTTTTATTATTTGCATCATATACAAATGTGAAATCGATGATCAAAATGAACATAAATTCTTTTTTTGTTCGGTATGGAGTTAATCCGCCGGCGCGCATCTGTGCGCGTAAAGGCGCGTTCGCTTTAGTCTTTTCTTCAGTCTGGAAACGCTTTCAAAAATGTGATCTGAGTGTCAATTGATGCTGATTTGTCTGTCTTTTATCGTCATACAATCAGCACAACCAGCAATGTGACTACGGGTCTTTAAAAAGGTTTTAAATGTAGTTCGCACAGTAGCAGTTATTGTCCATGGCGAAAAACCTAATGAATGTTTTCTTTATTATTAAACATATGAATCAATTGTTTCTGAAGGGCTGGTTGAACCGTGCTCTGTCTGCCTTCACAGATACTGAGCGTGTTTCTGCATGCTTATTTAAGGAATGAATAGATGATGCCTATCGATACAAACGCATATCCAAATGCACCTGGAAGAAGTATATTATATACTCAGTATTAAACTATGAACAAGTTCATGAGACACTTTTTGAATAAATGTTCCTCTTCTCATTCCCCAATGCCTTTTTTTTTACCACTGTCCTGTCGACACCACGGTGGAAGAGATGTGAAAAAAGCTCCTGCATTGTATAAAACAATCAATCCAGCTTAAAGGTTCAATCCGAACTCCAGTTCAGAAGGGCAGAGTGTCACGGAAGAGCTTATCGATGATGGCTGGTGTGGGAACCAAATCTTCGAGCTTCAGGTAAAATATGCGCTGAAGTCCTTGCGTGCACAGCTTGCGCAGCTCTGGCAACTTAGACAGCAGTTTTGACAGATGGCCACCGCAGGCCACGTGATCCTTTAGACAGTTTAAGATCTTGTTTTGAAGTTCTTCCATCTTCTTGGGCTCTTTGAGGCCATGCCTCTCTGAAAGAAACGACAAAGTGATCAGAACTTATGCAAGCTCATATTGGTGTGCATTTGCTTTACGTTTAACCCATTTTTTGTCTGGTTAGGATCACTCTGACACCAACCCCAGAGACACCTAACTCAGCTGTTAGCTTGCTTTGGAACAGACCATTATCCATTCAAGGATGTCTCCCTACCACCCTCTGTTTACTCAAACACAGACAATCATGTCCACATGTGACATCTGACCTGGTCAGAAGGCACCGCAGAGAAACCCCCCAGCTCCCTGCAGTAGTGGGCTAGCGTATATAGACCACTGAGAACCGCGATGATTATGATACATGTATTTTCTGCATCTTACCTGTTACTATGGTCAGCGCAGCCATACTGGAGAAGGCAGGGACATCTATGCGCATGCCCTGGAGGCTTGCAGAGAACTCGCCAATTGAGTCAATCCATTCCCCAAACGCTCTCATGCACTGCAGCTTATGCAAGACTATACCGTTGCAGAATATGAGCTTGTCCTCCATTAGGTCGGATCTGCACAAGAAAGTGAGGACGGTGTAACTGTTTGTCATTTAGCTCGATGAAATAGGCTAACAGCCAACAGTTTGCTTCTTGGCCAGATCTGATATTCACCTGTAAGCCAATCTGAGGACGAACAGTTCCAGAAACGCCGAGTCAAACAATAGCTCCTGGTCACATTTCGGGAGGTCCGTAAATCCAGGTACCTTTTCTGCCCAGCCGCGAATGATGCTCATGGAACCCATTAGAAGGTCGTAGAACTGCTGGATGTGAAGCGTCTCATCCCCAGTGCTGTGGTAGTCAGGGTTCGGCTGGAACTGGACATGAGAGAAAATAGTCTGTTTGTTTATTTGTCTTCTTTAACCTTTTCAGTGACACACAAACACAAGCTTACATCTATACACAAGGATAAGGGTATATAAAGACTAGTCATATATATATATATATACCGCTCAAAAAAAGGGAACGTGGAGTTACACGGATATCTATCTATCTATCTATCTATCTATCTATCTATCTATCTATCTATCTATATATA